>CAJQZN010041030.1:33886-62432 GCA_907164685.1 Colias eurytheme | reverse complement strand
AAGTTTTTGAAAAAAGCTGATATTTTGACGGGTGACTTTTCGATTGAAAATTAGGTTGTTTTTTTGGTATTAATTCAAAATAAGGCGAAAAAATAAATATTTTCAGTCAAATAAATTACAGTGTATTTGGGACATAATAAAGCAAGTTTCCACCAAATGTCGTAGAAAAAAAATAAATTTTGAAGTAGTTAAAAATAAAAAACCAAAAACTTGGTTTTTTGAATTTTTCACCTAAATTTTGAGGTTATGTGAAAAAATTGTCAATACAAAAGTTGTAGATCTTTTTATTATCTACAACCTTGCCATTGAACTTTTTTCCGTAGGACTTGTAGTTTTGTCGGAAATCAAGAGAAACCATTTTTTTCTCTTAAAAGCTCCCCCCTCCCTTTTCCCGAACTCGGATTGACCGTAATTTATTTTTCCTTTAATTTTCATCATATTCCCCTCCTTTTCTAATGGGTTTCATCCGACTGCGATTTTTTTTTGTTTCAAAAATTATCTACTCTAGTCTACTGTGCTAATGTTATTGTTTGCGCTCTTTGTAGCGTGAATTAATCGAACACCATGTATATTTTCTAACGGTTGTATAGTAGGTTTAACATATGGGTATTTAAGTTATGTGTTTTATTCGAATTGGGAGGTGCGTTTGAATTAGAATAATTGTGTGTAATAAATATAATTTGTACCAATCTATACTAATATTATAAAGCGGAAGAGTTTGTTTGTTTGAACGTGCTAATCTCAGGAACTGCTTTTCCGATTTGAAAAATTCTTTCGGTGTTAGATAGCCCATTCATCGAGGAAGGCTATAGGCTATATCATTACGCTAAGACCAACAGGAGCTACGTGGTTGAAACCGCGGAGCGCAGCTAGTAATTCACATACATAGTTTTGATTAGAATTATTAAATAAATAAAGGAAAAACCTAAAAAACTCAGAATAATCTTATAATAAATAATCTAGGTAAATGAAAAATACAAAACCAAATATCTCTGTTCCTACGTTTCGAGAGTTGTGTCAATAATAACTTTCGCTCACAATAAATTGCTCTTTTTAAATATCCAAGTTTCATCACTGGCTGCGAAAGTTCATCACGACGCCAACTTTATCCAAACCCCCAACTTTACCCTACTTTGTAGGGGAAGAAAGAAATAAATCAGTATATTTAAAATTCAGACTCAACAATATTAAAACACCGTTCCAGCGCATATCAACGGAAACATTCGCAAACGAATCGGATAAACATAAAATGCTCATTATTCATAATTTGCAGAACCGTACGAATATTATTATTCATTTCAGTTGAAATGCAAAATGTGCCGTAAATTGCGCGACTGTACCACAATGGGTTTTATAAAGTAACAATATAGTAGTTATATGAAGTTTTATTAAAAGTATCTAATGTTGAAAGACTGTTGCTATTGAAGTATGTTCAGAAAATTAGGTTACGCTTACAATTCGAAAACACTGCATTATTATTTTTTTAGAATTAAAGCAATAGTGACATGTAACGTTAGAGAATAATCTGCGTATGACATTTTATAATTTATAGTTTATACTATAGAACACAAGCGTGCGCGCAAGCTATACAGACCTTATTCTATGAGTCTCATAGATCAAAACGAAGATGCTTCACAAGCGGAGATATATTATACGCAGTTCTAAGTTTTCAAAGTTCTTAAAATTCATAGCCAATTTCCGGATTTTTATTGAAATAATATAATCGTCGCCATTTAGTAACAGGTGACCCATCTCTTATTTGGCTTGCTCTACAGTAAAATAAAGAATGGCACTATTTTAACTTAGCACCTTTCCTTCTGAAGTAAAACATACTTCCCTGTTTAAACTCAACATTAACATCATTACTCTATTATGAATTACGAAATTATTCACCTTCAAAGCCAAATAAAATCGAATGAACCTAATAAATCACATGAGATTTTAATTAACAAAATAAAAAATATAAAGCTAGCCATTCTTCCTGGCGTGTGGAGCTCGGTTATATTAAATAAAACCAACGGTAGCTCCGAATATTACTGACGCCATGTTCTGCCACTAGCTTATTACATAATACTATAGATATATAGAGAACTGGAAACGACACTTGAATTTATCAGTGAAATATTGAAATTTTTAAGATTTTCATTATGTCATATAGATTCTGTGCTTTAATGTGAAATAGATATTAGTGAAAGGCAATTACATTTCCATTTTATCTTTTTTGCTAACACAGTTGCCATTGATTATATAAATAAGTGAATACAACCAGCTCAGACATTAGTATAAGTGAAGTGTATTTTGTTAATTTTACCTTTTCTCAATGGTCTGTTTATTACTTTATCGTACAAAACGTACGTAACAAAACAAATATAAGCTGAATAATTGTTGTCTTAATACAAGGTATAAGCTATGAATAATCGCTTAAAATAAAATAATCATCTGACATGTTTACAAAGCAATATAGACATACACATTCATAGCTCATCTCCCACAGTAAGTTACTGAAAACTAAGTCACATCCAGTATCTTTATATCCAGGTGGGACCAAACATAATTAGTATGCAGCATCAAATATAAGGCACCCCTCGGGAAGGCTAATAGATTATGTGCCCCTTTCACGTAACTAATTTTAGTGCGGTTACAATATTTCTTACTAACTTTATTATCGTACGTTTTATATAGAGCATTTGGTAGAGAAAATCAAAACATTGAAGAAATATAAGTGGATCAGTACGTTGTGATTTGAAATAAGTATGACCAATCTAGATAGATATTTTAATAATTTATTAATAACAGCCAATACCTTACCTTTCTCTAGGTAAGGTATTGGCTGTTAATGTAATCTTTGAAAGTTTGTACATAAATTATTAGTGATTATTAGTGTAGGAGAATTAAAAATTAAAAGTTATTACATCGAAAAGCCAAAATGTAAAATATCTAAAATATTAATTTCATCTGCGCTATGAATAGTAAAGTAATCTATGCATGAATTATTAATTTTTTTAATAAAAATACCGCTTTTTACATACGACAATTAATACCATCAATACAACATGAAGTATACATGAAATTGATTTGTAAATAAACTCATTGCAGTTTAATTGCATTAAGAATTTCAAAATTCAAAATTCGTTACATAAACTGGGTTTAAAATATCCCTTATGTGCCTAAACTCCCATAAATTTGTCCCTAATTTTCCCTTTTCATTATAATACCACAAAAACCCACGATACCCAAAACAATAAGTACAGTTAAAACGTTAAATTCTCACAAAAACTATCAATCCTATCACTTCCTAACCGCTTGAAGTTCACACGGAATCCATTTACGAAACAAGTCTATGTGTCGAGATGGCTTTTTGTCAGAACCCGGATTACTGAGTCTATTAACAGTGTGCTTAGCCTGAAGTTAAGCCGGGAATTCGGATTGCTAGAGCATTAAAAGTGAATAATTCGTATAGATTTTTAGTGGATCAATTTTGTCGTCATAAAATAATCTTTGTCTATACTAATATTATAAAGAGGAAAGGTTTGTATGTATGTATGTATGTATGTATGTATGTATGGTTTTCACGCATAAACTACTGGACCGATTTTGATGAAATTTGGCACAGAAACACAGAAAATCTTTAGACCCTGAGAAAGAACATAGGCTACCTTTTATTGCGAAATATGTACCACGGGCGAAGCCGGGGCGGACCGCTAGTCGTTTATAAAATGGAAAAAAGGAATGTTGTAGACCGTAAACTACGTGATGTCTTTGTTAAAATTCTGTCAAATTTAATCCACAGTTAAATTAGTCGAATATACAGACACATTGGACAGATAGACAGACGAACACACAGAAATATTATAAGGTAATTATTTACTGTATTACCTGTGACACACCATAAATACTAAATTATACATTACTTATTAAACTATACAAAAATATTTAAAACCAAATATAAATTAAAGAACATTAAACTAGAGAAAAATAATACCACAGTTTTCTCAGAAGTTTAAATTAGCAAAAAACTCGTCGCGCTCTGAAACAATTCCCGGCGACGGTCACTTATTTTCTTTTGACTCAAAGGAATCAGCTTTGTCCCAGTCGATTGCAACATAAGTTAAACTTTACTCAAACTCTTTTAAAGGAGTTCAAAAGAGCGCACCTTTTATGGTCTTTGTGATAGGGCTTTTGTGACCAATGATATTAAGATGTTAAGATGTAGGGATTTCTGTTGCGAGTAAAGGATTGAACGCTATAAATTGAATTTAAAGGATAGTCTGTGTTTTATATATTAATTTACAACTGTTAAAATAAGTTATTTAATATGTTTCGCAATTGTACATAATATTATCTTCATTTTTCCATCTTTGTAGCGACTGCATAATATTTGCACTATCAGCTGTAGGTATATTAATTATATTTTTATTAGGGCACTAATAGGTAATAGTTATTTATACATACAACACGATACTCTTATACTAAGTAATACCAGATGTTCTAAACATTTCAGAACTCAGAACGAAGTCTTGCCACAATCACAGTGGAGTTATGTAAATTTGAATTAACCAAACTATTTGTAGACCGGAGGCAAATCCTCTTAGCATTGCACCTCATAATGCCGTGCGTTTCCCGCCTCAGTGAAACCGGTTTACGCCGGCCGTAACCGGATTTTTCCGGTTGCATGAATAAGAATATGACTGGTGTAATTTTGTTAGCGCTAGATGGAATTCATATTGCGCACGGTTTATAATACGGGGAATTAAAATTTGTGCAGGTTATTTTAATACTGCTATTGTTAATGTAGTGGAGATGTTTAATTTAAAATAAATCTCTATACTACTTATAAGCTTGATATTTCGTATGTTATAAAGTGATTGTAGTTAGCCAAACTAATGTTGATTAATTGCCAATTGGAGATTGGTTGAATTGAAAACTATTAGGAAAACTAGACTTAAACCTTAGACCATTGTTGAACTACTATCGGATAATTTAACTTATAGAAAAATTGTATATCTACGTTTGTAAGTTCGTTAATTTAAAACTTTATTTAAATACTATGTTTGTAGCAAATACTTTACTTTTTAAGTAAAAGACTGTACCAAAAAGAGTCAAGAAAATATCCATAAGTCGAGTTTCCATAGAAATGTGGAAAGTCTTAAGCAAATTCGTTCTAAGATATTTTTGTATTTCAGCACTTGACGGTACTAATGAGGATTACATTCACACTTCAAGCAGTTAGTTATTTTTGGACGTAGTTTTCGTTACGTAATGTGCGGTAGGTCATGGTTTTAGAATTTACGTGTCGCAAATAAATATTTTTATGTTGAATTTAAATATATCAGAGTCATGAGATATGAGATTTATCATGTTTAAGGCGTATCAGGAAAGTGAAAAGTAACAAGTAAAATGTTCTAGAAGCTTCTGTTGCTCTACCAGACTTAGAATACTTAGGTACATTTGTATTTAGAAAAACAAATTCTAATATCAAAATGTTTGTTAAGATCCACTTTTACGTCTTAATTCAAAAACTTTACTTTAAGCAATCTCCATTTAGATATCCTCTTTATTTCGATATAATTTCCACTTGTTAATTGCCATTTTGTATTAATACTTTAGCGGCAAATACTCGAATAAAATATAAAACGTCAAGTCTCTAAACATTAAATTCTCGGTACAAGAGGTATTTGATCAATTTATATTTGTTAAGGGTACTTCTCTCACTCGTTTTCTTCGTATCGGCATAGTATAAAGAGAGAAGTAAGTTATCTTCGAACAAAGGTACATCGCGCCGTTTGTATGTACGCGGAGCGCTTGGCCACGCCCCCCGTTCATGCACACGTACGCAAGCTTGACGCACGCACACAACGTCGTTCGGTTCCTTCTCATGGACCGATCTCGTGAGGGCCGCGCCATTGCTGTAAGCGGTCGGTGTTTGTTTATACAATTATTTAAAACTAGCGGTCCGCCCCGGCTTCGCCCGTAGTACATATTTCACAATAAAAGGTAGCCTATGTTCTTTCTTAGAGTCTAAAGATAATCTGTGCAAAATTACATCAAAATCGGTCTAGTAGTTTATGCGTGAAAACCATATATACATACATACGTACAAACCTTTCCTCTTTATAATATTAGTATAGATATCTATGTGACAAGTGACAACCTTGCGCCTCGCGAGTTCAGATACCGTGCTCTCGTAAACGCCGGGAGTTGGCCTACTACTCTCTTTATACTATGGTTGCTATGGTATCGGCAACGAACACTCGATTTGAGAGGATCGTTTAATTGATTCCTTGAACGTGTTTCTGGAGTCATTATTTATTTAAATTTCCTTTTTGGAGGGAATGGATGGGAAAGATTGCTTTTTGAGGATGTGGAAGTGACGGGAATGTACGTAGATTTAGTTTTAGAAGAAGTCAGGTTAAAAAGTTGCTTTTTATGTATAGTCCATTTTCATTTTATTTATGATATTTTTAATCCCAGATTTCAAATGTTACCCATTACCTAACTTATATACTACTTTTAAATCACATAGAGATAATAGTATGCTACTTTAAACTGTATGCATAAGATGGTAATCGAATTCAAACCTACATCTTCCTCACTAAGACATTCCCATACATTTAATTATCATAAAACGATAAAACATATTTTCACAATAGGAAAACAGGCAGTTAAAATAAACACAAGATGAGTAGAAGATGAAAAATAAGGAAAAATACGGAATTGTAAGACAAAAGAAACGGGGAAATAAAGCATTGTTATCGCTTATTTCATAATATATTTCTTAATATAACATTATATACAGTAACATCACTTAACCTCGTTTCAGGATATTAAGTTGAACTTTTAACTTAGATGTTTCATTAGCGAGATAGGGAAAATAAATGTTTGTTTAGTTTTTAAATTGTTATTAAGCTATTGCATAGCTTTTATCTCAGACTTTGAGCACGGCGACCGAATGTAAAAATTCCGTAACGAAAAAACCTAACACCCCCCACTCCAACCGGCACAGCGATGCGTCATGCGATGCTATGCAATAACTTTACCGCGGCAGTCGGCACACGTATTTTTTATTACTAGCTTTAGATCGCATGGTATTTCGGTAAAAGTGTGAAGGATAATAGACTCAATATTTATTTTACGAATTTCGTTCATTATTTCATAGATATTTCTTTATAAATAAGTAACAAACATTTCCACTAAGAATAAGCTATACCTTCAAACTCAAACTCAAACATTTATTTATTCAATTAGACTTCGTCTAGAAGCACTTTTGAATCGTCACATTCTCATCATTTACCATCTTGTTCCCGCAGATACGAGTAAAACCATTTTCTTAACAGTCTTAAAAGGAGATCAAATTCAGATCCACTGTGTTCGTAGATGTACCACTGTGAAAAGGCGATATACTATGAAAATATGACTAACTAGTAGGAAAGAAAAATTACATAACAAACCAAGGCTTTTGTCATGGTTGGAGGCGTAATCTATTGTAGGAAATGTCATATATAAATATATGAGTCACTTTAATATTGATTGTTTCCGGAAGGAATCAAACCTACGACTTTTTATAAGTTATAGTATACGCCCACTTAAAACATGTTTAATAGTAATAATATTCGCTTACCCCCATGACCGAATTTCCTCTAGGTCAGTCATTATAAAAGTAAAATTTCAAATATATTTTATATTCATTAAAGTCGCCATTCAATGTTTTATGTTTAAAATTTCATAATTACCAAACTAGGTATTTAGTTCAAAAGGTAAAGCGGAATTTCCTTTATAAAAGTTGGGCTATCACTTACGACCTTTTTCATTGAAACACGCGGTATAAAACAGCTTACATACTTGAAACAAAATGAAAACGTTTACATAATTTTTAGATTAAAAGAGCTATTCGGGAAGTTTTCTTTTGAAAGCGGCCGCTTGTTACACCGACGCGTAACGTTTAATTTTATATTTTCGGCTTAAAATTTTGGTTGAATATTTTATTACTATTTTAAATTGTGATGATATTTTTATTGCATTTTAATTAAATTTAATTAAATTGAATTTGATATTTAAAAGTATGAATGAATTGAAAGTAATTTATAGCGACAATGTTTTTAAATTCTTGTAAAAATATTCTTATCTTAATCTTTATGTATAAAATATAATTTTGATTAATATTTAATATTATCAGATAATTTTTTAATACCTATTATATAATGAGCACCACTTACCTTATCTGCAATCAGGAAGGGTTGCAGGCCTACGATACAAGCTGTCTTAGTGTAGGCCTGCAGGTCATATTATCTTTTAACCATCAGGTCCTATTATAATATCGTTGTTATAATAGGACCTGATGTTAATTAATTTAAGATAATGATTTCTATGTAATGATTTCTTATATCATAGAATTTAGAAACAAAATAACAAGCTTATATTACTTAGGTGTTGAATTATTAAACTTAGATAGGGTTTAGTTCGGGGAAGGATGAGAGGGATGGATACAGGTCTCTAGACTCTTTATTTATGCAGCGATACATTATTACAAACAGCAAATACACTCTATAATATATATTACATATTATGAGACTTTCCGAGTTGCAAGCGTGTATTCATTCTTTTTATTTCAAATTTCAAATTTATTTATTAAACATACTTCTTAAATACAATAATAAATAAATTTGAAATTTGAATTCTTAGTGGGGAATATTTTACTAGCTTCAGTATATGACAGGAAAATCATCTTTTCTTCGTTAAAAACGAATATATATATATGTTAGGACTTAAAGTAGATTTTAAGCTATTTTTGCGTGATAAACTAGAAATAAATAAAAAATCATTCACCAATTTTGGATTGGACTCACGTCCCCAGTCTTACTTTTTAATTAAAATACAATAATAGGCAATTTATTGAAATAGCCTATCGACAAACATTGCTATTCTCCAATATAAAATTCAATTATGTATCGAAGTTAGCCTTGACCGCGTTTTATTTATTTATTTATTTATGCCGCGTTTTAGTGTTGTCCAATTTATTTCTCCAATCAACTTAGAAATAATATTCAATGTACATTCAAAATTATATATTAAATATATAATTTTATAATTGTATGAAATTTTTGCAGATAGAGCTTGAAAAATATATCACTTAAAATGGGTTTCAAAAGTTACTCCTGAAAGAAAAATCGTATAAAATAGCATTGAAATGGCCGCCAACTGTGTACAAAATATTTTGTACTCTTTTTTATATTACTCTTCTCTTTATTCAATAAAAATAAATAATAATACTTCCTAATAAATTCTTCGATATAAATAAATAATGACAAGAGCTAATATTAGGTAGCACTTTATATGCACCTACAATATGCACCACATGAGACTTCACTCGTAATAAACTTTTTACAATTCAGTTTACACAATCATTTCACAAAAACGAAATCAAAAAGCAATTTTAAACGAAGCAATACACAAGAGAAATGAAGCGTTGATCACGGTGTAATTGAGGTACATTTTTAATGGCTCAGCCGTTTTATAATAACAACCTTCCAATTAATATATCCATTTGTCAACTTCAAATTGAGTTCGTTACGGATGGCGCTTTGTTCACATATAGAATATTAGATTAGAGCATTCTTTATTCATGTCTCGATAATCTCAAATGCGATAACCGTATCGGGACTGACAACAACTGGTTCGTTAGAATTTGCAAAATCATTTGTTATTCTGGGGTATTATTGGATTTTTTGTATTGGAATTTAGAATGATAAGAATGCAAGATTATTTTCAGCATTTTGCGATAAAAGTAGTAAATTTGGTAGTAATAATAAATGCCGAAATTATATCCATAAATAATATATGTAACAACATAATTAAAACTATTAATATTACTATAACTATTATATTGCTCTCTTATTTCTATAACATTTTTAAAGAAACATGATACATTAAACTGCACTAATAAGAATACTACAATACTTAAAAAACGCCATCTATAGCTTAATAAATCAATTAAAGAAATGGCAGTACACCAAGTGTCCATACAATACAGCTGTCAAACGGAATACAGCCGACGAACACAAAAGTCACGCCTCGAAGGCACAAAAAAGCCCTATAAACTCAATTTCACATTCTTCGTGTTAATTACGAGCAAAATGGTAAAAATATTACCCTCTATATTACATGAAATACGTCGAAACGACCGGTGATGAGAAACAACGGACTAAATTAATTAGTGACGCCGCAAGATTGTGAAAAATTCGCAAAATTGCAAATAAGCAATGTTTCCCTTCAGCTTTTATTATGTGATAGTTAACAGAATATTTTTTGTGTTGTTCTGTGACGTAGAACATGAAATACGGAGGCTTTTAATATTTTACTACAGTTTATGTATAATATATGATTGCATTTTATTTTCAGATACATTATAGATAATAATGAAAAAGAGTACAAAGAATGAATAAGACAACACTCATATTAGAAATCGTTGACTATTTCTTTGCTATTTTTTTACGTAACATTTTTCCTGAATAATTTTTAATTAAACGTAATTAATAATGTTTATAATAAGGTAAACAATTAGATAAATTATTTAATTTCATGTTTATTGTTTTATATTTCTCGTAATATTAAGGAAAACGGAAGAAAATTTACGATAATTGTAATTGCTGTAATTATTCAAGATTATCAATTTGCTCTGAAATTTATAAATTACTGAATGGGAAATGGGAGTAATTAAATAGGATAAAAATATTTGTTTATTTTCATATCAAGTTTAGTAAATAAGTTATATTAATATTAAAAACAGAGTAGAAATTTGTAGAGTATTTCTAATTGGAAAAAAAAAACACATAAATGTTGTTATATTGAGTAAGATTTAAAGTTGTTATTTATAAATACTATCTTTCCTTTTACCAAAAGTTTAATTTATTTTATTCATTTTTTTACTTGGGTAGTTTATAGTTATAAATAATAAACATATTATTTTTTATAACATTCGTATGTCAGATCCATTTATTAGTTTATTATTATATTTAGTTATAAATTGGAACCCACGGTTATTTTTATCAATTTTTTATAAGACATAATTGAAAAAGGTATTTTTTAACAATTTTCAATACAACTTAAAAGTAGCGTCTCAAAAACAACTTCGAGAACAACCATAAAAGTACTGATGTAAATTTTCGACAATCGAACCTTGTACTGCCTCAGGCTTTCTCAGCTGACCTTGCTTCACTTTCGCCAAATGACCCTATTATTTGACCTTGACGCTGTACGTAGTTTACTAGCCGATATTTATATTGATAATGTGCAGATGGTTTTTGACCGACTTTAAAAAAAGTAGTTCTACATTTGTTGTTTTCATTCTGTTATCTTGAAAATTTGTAAGTACATACCGATTTCAAAAGAGGAGGTTACGTAATCGTTTGGATTTGTTTTCTCTTAATTTCTGGATAAACCAATTTTGATGTTTTTATTAGTTTGCTGGCTCTACGACTTCTACGCGTGTCGTGTCATTATATTTGGTAAAGATATGACAAGAAGTTTTTATAAGAATTATCGCGAATACCTTCTTAATTGACTTCATTTGCGTTGCTGTTGCTACCAATAAGACTGCCAGTTTTTTTTAATTATAAATATTTCCAAAAAGAATCATAAAGAATAGATATGCAATATCCGCACGTATTTACTCATACATTTGCGAGAAAATTAGTTTTATATAATTATAATGAAAAATAAACATAACATATATCCAGCAGTCCAATAAAATATTAAAACCATAAATAAACTTACATCGAATATTAAATGCTTATGTAATTAATTCTATTTGACACACATTTCACATGAAACCAAATGGAAAACAACTTAGTTTTATAATTTTCATTCGAGCGAAAGCTTTTGAGTGCGCGATGTATTTAAAATTACGTTATTCAGTTTTGCTTTAATTTGATATGGGATTATTTACATGTGATATACTGAATTACATTTAATTTCAACGTTAAGAAGTAGTTATTTTAAAAAGGTGTGCGTGTACTAGTGTACACACGTAAGAAGTGAAACTTCTTTATGACCTTATTTGTCAAAAAATAATTTACTATGTGCAACTTTACAGGAATACGTCGAATCACGCATGGTAGGGATAATAAAAAGATGGCGCGTAACGGAAAAATGTCACGCGTAACGAAAAAATGTTACACTAAATTTTTTTCCAACTCCGATAAAGAAATTTCTCTTCAAAAATTCTGTAATTATGTGAGGTATGAAAGTTTGTTTTTTATCTTGACCGGTTGGCTTAGTTGGTAGTGACCCTGCCTTCCAAGCCAGAGGTCGTGGGTTCGATTCGATCGTCCGACCGAGGGAAAATAAGTATAAGTATTTATTTAAACTTATAAATGTCCGTTTATCAGCCATCTGGTTTCCGCTTTGCAGGAAACTTAACAATTTTTGTTCGAAAACCTTCCTGAAGAACCACTCTATCTATTAAAAAAAACCTCATCAAAATCCGTTGCGTAGTTTTAAAGATTTAAGCATACATTCGGACGAACAGGACGACTATGTTTTATACTATGTAGTGATAAATGCTATGCTCTAAAGAAGAAATAATTGTCATAAAAGAGATTTATATAACACAAATGAAACACACTGTATAGCAGTGGGTAGCATGATAACATAAATAATATATGTAAGCTAAAATTTAATTATCCCTCCATATCTTTACCCAAAATAATTGTTAAACTAAACGCATAAACAACAAAAACTTCGCTATCCCGTTTTACACAACTCGCATGTTATAATAGTTTATAATCCCGATGAATTTATTAACAAAGTAAGCTTTAATATTGAATACAGGAATCAGCCCAAAAGTTTCTATATGAATTCTAGAACCTATTTAGATTTGAAAGCGAGATTCATTTATGGTTACGACGTTATCAATCCGTTTTTTCGTAAACGAAACGTATTCCGAATGTAAATTAATAAACATTAAATGGTATTTGTTACATTAGTTGTAAAGGGTTTGATTAATTTTGCAATTTTATTGTATTTTATTCGCTCACTTTCATTCACTTTTAAGTTATTAACCAGAATACTACTTGAGGAATTTTTTCTACGTCACGAGTTAGGCAATAGGCTAATAATTGATATTAAATATAATCCAAGGTACGTCCGTTCGACTTTTTATTCTAGCAGTTCTGCATTACCTAAAGTCAGAAGAGTAAAAAGTTCGACGACATGTGACATCCGCCAACCCGCACTTTGCAAGCGCGGCGTCGTCGTGAAGGAGGCCCGTGTCCCAGCAGTGGGAACGTATATGGGCTGATGATGATGATTATAGATAATTCAAACAATATCTATCACTAACACAAACTCAAATATATCTAACTCAGGTATATGATTAAAAAGATACATTAACCTCTGTAATTAATATCCACAAAATGGCATACAAAATTAATATTCATACGGAACTAAATCAAAAGATAAGTGGCACGTAAACAGAATCCTCGTCTTAACGCTATCCAGAGTGCCTAATACGTTATTAACTTTAGAAAGACACACTTAAGAACACGTCTTTACATATTACGACGTCATTAATGAGTTCGTGTCGTGAACATCGGGTTGGGGCTATGAGATTCACGGGAATTGAATTAATTTGACTAAAAGGATATAAAAGTGGAAATGACTGTTTTCAAGAGTAGACGTAGAGATAGATGTAATAATAACATAATATGATGGGATAGAATTGACAATATGTTTACGTATTCATCCAATGGGCATTCATAGCAAAAAATGCGGCTGATTGTTAATCTCTCTTTGTCTCAAGAGATATTCAGACACCATCTACATAAAAAGTCATTTAATCAGAGTGAAGCACTGTTTATTCAACGATTTAAAAAAGAATCTTCTAGTCCGTTGTAATAAATAGATTATCACTTTATCCCACATTACAAAAAGACTCAGGTAATCCCCAGCGTAATCCATTCAGGTTGATAGTAACAAGTCATCTTACAACGATAGTATAAAAATCTACAACAAAATAATAAAATTTGAAATGTTTACTCAAAGTTTGAAATAGTGCTTCGTTTACACTCTCTACATGTTATTGGTATTTACCTAAAGTTGTTGTTTAAAATAAAGCTCCGTTTACACTCTCGCAACTCTCGTGGCCCCAACATTAATTATGTGTGTTTAGAAGCCAGTTGTTTTAGCAATTACTTTGCAACAGTGGACGTTAACTTGATCAACATGATTCATTATAAAATTCGCTTCTAGAATTAGATATTGCTTGAAGTTTTATCTACGGAATATGGTGGAAGGGTAAATTAATTTTGTATTGAAAATATTTACAGGTATTGTTCAGTATTTATTCAAGTATTCTTTGTTATATAGTTAATGCTATTTAAGCGGTTATCACGTAGAAAATGGTTATTTTGGCTCTGACTGTCTAATACATATTTTATACCCCAATTACGTGAAACACAAACAAAAATCAATACCACAGTTTCTATATAATTATAATAAAATACCAAAAATTTACGATTACATGTACCTAAATAGTTACAGTATTTCACTATTAGTTAATACAAATAGTTTGTAGTCACTCTACACAGAGTATTCTACAATCTCGCAGACACAGCTTCAAGATGGCGCCCGAATTGAAAATGGACTAATAACGTGACGGTCTCTGTGGCTACATTGCTCTGTGACATGCATTTATATTATTATTAAACAAGTCTCTGCACGGTTTAGTCTGTATGTTGGAATTTTCTAGAAATATTTTGGGATTTACGTTATTGTTTAGGGATACGTTTTTGGATATTTAATTCAAGACAGTTTCTTCAATAAAAAATATTATTCTTTCATTGATAATGCTTCCTATTATCAAAAAAGAAAAAAAATCTAAATAATGCTATATCGCAAAATAAGACAGAGTTTAAAATTGAATAAAAGTTTCAAATAGTTTTCTTTGAATTCTCGCTTCGCCTTTCACAACACAGTATCTGTATTTTGTCAAACGAAAAAAAAAACACCCTGTGTAAATTCACTATTATTTGTACCTTTACTACACTACAGCAGTATGTAGTAGTCGACCTATATTCTAAGGCTTAAGGGCAAAAACTAAAACAAACCTTAGTCTAGTTTACCTGACCAATTTTCGCAGCTTTCGTAAAAATATTTTTGCGTGTAAATTTTCATCTATATACAAGACACGTTCTTTTGCAAAAACACCGGTCAAGCGTGAGTTGGCAAGGTCAGCGTGGGTTCAGTATAAATTTCTTTTAGTTTGTTTAATAATAAGATAGAAGTACCTACAAGTTATATAAAATAATCTCTGTAGTAGCCTTATTTTATCGGATATTATATAGTTAAAGTTAAAATACACTATTATACTTTTATTAATTATATGAAAATTATAATCGTCTCATGCACTATAATAGCGTAGTTTTAAGCCAATTATTACCAACTACTGGACCTATTCTATGATGTTCCGGCAATAGATTTTAATGTCTTCCTTTATTCAATGTTATGCTATCATTTAATGTCGTTATCCTGCGCCATTAATTATCAATGACTCTACACTAATAACTATATATTTAATTCTGAATATATGCTACATTGCATAGAATAACATAACAGTCAAATACAAGCGTGTTATTTGACAACGCAATTTTTTTACACATAACAATTGTCAATAATGACATATCCATGTAGTCTTAATGGGGCCTCATTTAACCTTTGTTCTCGAATGTTCCACGGGACCCCAAAGTCAGAAATGAGCGTGGAATCTGGAAAACGACGCACGGCTGTCTTTTATTGCAACTAAAGGTTGGCTCATTAGTTTTTATGCTACCTCGCCCTCCTAATTATGAAGTTTGGGGTAGCTTTTATTCACGTCAGGTTTTTAAAGTTATCCGGGGAGAGAAGTAAGAATAAATAAATCAATAATATAGATACGTAAGTTAAGGAATAATAATTATGACTTTCATCGTTTGTGTATTTTTTTCTCGTCCTAACTTTTAAACTTTCTGCCCTGGTTGTCTGGAAGAGATCATCACTATAGTCCTTTCCACCTAAGATGATTTCTGTGACACATCGATTTTTGGCACGTGTAGAGATGTCGGTTACTGAAATCGTATCAATTGTTTCCGATAATCGATAATATTTTATATGGAAAGGAAATCGATTTGAATAAAGTACCAAAATTAGTTTTTTCGGCATTTCGCCAACAATTAACTAAGGAAACTTAGCAAACAACAGCAACAAAAAGTCAACAATATCAATTAGTAACAATAACAGAATACCACGTAAAGTATCAATATAAAAATGCAACTTGTATACAAGGCTGACGCACTTGTACAGACGTTTAACGCGATTGACAAACGATCACAAGGTGGGCGCCGATTATATGATTTTCCAACTCTATGATTTTTCAACGATCCATTTCATGTACACGAATTGCGTAGGTATTATATTTTTGTGTAATTTTATTTTATTTTTCATTATATTAAACCAAACAATACTGTTTTTGATTTATAAGCTTAAGATGTTTCATTTTTAAATTTTTGGTAATAATGCCGCCATAAAATAAAAATATTATGCACTAAATTATTTTGGCTTTTTAAACATAAAATACGTAATTCGGAACACGATGAAGTGTCACAGGAATCATCATAGGTGAAAAGGACTATAAGTGATAAGTCCGCCAAGTGATAACTTTTTTCTTTTTTTGTATATTTTAGTATCTAAGACCGTTTATTTATATTAAATAGTAAATAAGTAAATAAATACTTTGAAATTTGTATGATTTGAGTTAGTGTGGTTAACTTCAAAGTGGAATAATCCATTTAAAGTTTACGTTAGCACACCGTTAAGTGTTAGAGTGTTTGTATTGTTTTGTTTTAATTAACCCATTTTAATGTTTTATACACAGGGACTGGAGCTGGACAAACTAGGTTTTAATGTAAGAACTAGGTGGTCTAAATGAGCACTAAGATGTATTATGTTTTGTTTAATTTGGTAATTCTCTGTACTAAAGATATATAACGTAAAGTAAAAAACGTTTTTTGATGTTCTTTTGGTATTAAATTATTAAATGTTTATTGGGTAAATTTGATGTAATTCATGAAATTTGTTAATTAATAATTTTAAATGTTCTAAAGGAATTTATTAAATCATACAATTATTAGTTTTATTGCCTTTATTCTGTACATTCTTTGACAATGTAAAAAGCTTGTCAAACTTAATTGTTTTAAAAAGAAAATGATTTAACTAAAAAGCAATTTTTTAACAATAAACAATATAATATTTTATCCTTATTTTATCATTAATTAAAATCAATATTCTAATTCGTTCGTGAACAATAATTCACGCTGTCTGTTTAGTAGTTTAGAAGTGATAGAGTGACAAACATACGTACAACAAATTACAAAATAAGTTGACAAAGGACATTTGATACGCATTATATTTAGATCAATGAATACAATACCCCCATTGTTGAGAATCTGGTTATCAAATTTTATCTCATACAATATTAGCACAGAAGTGCTTTTATAATATGCGGGTTCAATGACCCCGGATATAACACCAACGCAATTAATAAACCAAATTAAATCATGTTTTCGTATAAACCTATTAATCTTTCTATTAATTATCTATATAATAAAAATGAATCGCCAAATGTGTTACTAAGCGCACTCGAGTACGGCTGAACTGATTTCGGTAATTCTTTTTTTTATAATGTTTATTTATTTATTTATTTATTTATTCTTTATTGTACATAATATACCAAACATAAATAAGCTTTACTATAATTAAATACAATGAAAACACACGGCACATACGTACTAAAAGGCGGCCTTATTGCTCAAAAGCAATCTCTTCCAGGCAACCCTGATTGGTAAGGAATGTATGCTAGAACGCGACTTGGCGCCAATTCAATAAATAAATTAAGCAAAAGGTACAATACAAATAATAAAAATAATATATACAATAATAATAATAACATAATATATATAATAAATACTTATAAATTAATATAAATATAATATAATACTTACATATTATATAAATATACATACACATAATAGTACATACTACATAACCTACTAAATACACTACAAAAATACAGTATAGACTATTATATATAATATAAAATAAATATAAGCAACACATTATAAAGACAGGAAATGATTTTTGACAAGAGCTTTAAAACTTTTGACATTTTGCGCCCGCCTAATAGATTCAGGCAGAGCATTCCAAAGTTGAATAGCGCGAGCAGTAAATGAAGATCCATAGAAATTAGTGCGGCGAACCGGTGCAGAAAGAAGCAGAAGATTAGAAGAGCGAAGAGAGAGTGAATGATTAGAACTAAGGTAATTAAATTGAGTTTTAAGATACCCTGGCGTTTTAGGGTCAAACAGAACACAGTACAGAAGGTTAAGTATGTGGGCATCCCGGCGAAGACGGATGGGAAGCCAATTAAGTTTTTTGCGAAATTCGGTGACATGATCAAATTTACGTAAGCCAAAAATAAATCTGATGCAGAAATTTTGCACCCTCTCAAGGATGTCCAGCTGATACTCAAAAAGATCGGGAAATGAGGAATCGGCATAGTCAAGGAAAGGAAGTAGGAGGGATTGGGCTAACGCAATTTTGGTGGAAATCGGTAGAAAGTTTCGCAAACGGCGCAAACAAGATGCAGTAGCAAACACTTTTTTCCGAATTTGCTTGATGTGTTCCGTCCAGGATAAGTGCTGGTCGAGGTGCAATCCAAGACTTTTAACGGTTTTGCAGATGGGGATGCGGGAACCATCAACCACTACATCCGGCAAACAATCCCAATTAACTTTGCTCATTAGCGGCTTGCTACCAATTATAATGATTTTAGTTTTTGACGGGTTTACCTTTAAACCATGTTCCTTGCTCCAATTGACGATGGCTGCGAGATCAGTGTTTGTACGAAAAATCGCTTCAGAAAGTTCAGGTAGGGCCACGTGCGAATATAGTTGGAAATCGTCTGCATACATATGATAAGGAGAAGTAATGTTATTGGAGATAGAGTTAATAAAGATTGAGAATAAGAGAGGAGACAACACGCCACCTTGCGGAACACCGGCATGAACATTGCTCCAGGAAGAGGTTAGGTTCTCCACTAGAACACGCTGCCGACGTCCCTGCAAGTAACTTTGAAACCAGTCAATAGCCGTTGGAGATATGTTAATAGAGCGTAGCATGGCCAACAATACCTCATGGTCGACGGTGTTAAAAGCATTGCTAAAGTCAAGCAATGAAAGGATTGTTAACTGCTTATTGTCAAAACCCAGGCGTATGTCATCAGTGATTTTAATAAGTGCAGTGGTCGTGCTATGACCTGGGCGGAATCCAGATTGATAGGGGTTAAGGAGATTATGGGAATTAAGGAAGCGGCTTAACTGATCCCGCACCAGCCGTTCTAACACTTTCGACAGGAAAGGAAGAATAGCAATGGGGCGGAAGTCAGAAGCAGAGACAGGATTCAAGGTTTTAGGAAGAGGTAAGATATGAGCATCTTTCCAAATAACAGGAAATGTACTCGAGGAAATAGAAAAGTTTAGGATGTGTGTGATGACAGGATTAACGATGGATAAAATAGGAATGATCATGCTCCGACCAATGCAATCACTACCAACAGCCTTGGAAGTTATAGACAATATGCTCTTCTTAACACCACAATCGGAAAATTGACTTAGAATAAACGGAGGATAGCCAGAAGAAGATAAAGAATTAAGAAAACTTAAGGTCCGAGCTTTAGAATTTGTGTTAAAATCCAAGAGAGGATTAGAAAAGTGAGAATTTAGTTCATCAATAGTAACTGTGTCTGGAATGGAATTTTGCGCGGCTTTTCCAATACCGAGGGATTTGAGAAATTTCCACGTTTTGCTGGGGTCGCCGTTTTCGACCGATGTAGAAATGTGACGTCGTTGCGCATCCCTACATAATGTATTGCAGCGATTTCGAATACTCTGATACTTTTCCCTGTTAACATCAGAATCGAGCATCTTTAATTTTGTTTTCGCACGGGCCTTCTTTTTTAAAAGTGATTTCAGTTCAGCCGTCATCCATGGCGCGGGCAAATGCTTCAACTTGACTGGGCGCAAGGGAGCATGTTTGTCAAATAGGTTCAGAAGTAAAGAGTTAAATAACGCAACCTTCTCGTCAATGGAACCAGCAGAATAAATGGCTGACCAGTCGGTATCAGCGGCATCTTCACAAAGACGATCTACATCGATTTTACCAAAATTGCGCCGCATAATAATTCTAGGCTTCGCTTTAGGAGGCTTTAATTTATAGGAAAGGAAGATCAAATCGTGGAAGGAGAACAAATCAGCTGAGCACTGACCATGCTTAGCGACAAGTTCAGGAGAGGAAACGATGATAAGGTCTAGAAGAGAAGGAGTACAGTGAGGAAGGGAATGAGTAGCGCTAAGAGGAAGAATTTTTAGGTTAAAGGAATCAACGATGGACATTAACTTTTTGCTACGTAGATCATCCTTGAGAAGGCAGGTGTTGAAGTCGCCCATAAATATTACATGTTTATAGGCAGGGATATGAATATCAAGGAGGTGGTCAAAAGACGAAAAGTAGTTAACGTTTAAATTGGGAGAGTAGAAAACACCAAGAAGAATTTTCGTGTTGGATAAGGATACCTCAAGTAAAAGGTGCTCAGCCGCATCAGCAGGTGGAGGTTGAGGAGAGCTACTAATTATGGAAAAAGGAATATGCGAACGTAAATAGATAGCTACTCCACCCCCGGTCCTACCAATGCGGTCATTGCGAATTAATTGGAACCCTGGGAGAGTATAAGATAAAGAAGGTAAGCAAGGTTTTAGCCAGGATTCCGAAATTAAAATGGCATGAAGAGAATTACAATCAAAAGAAGCTAATAGTTCGGGAAAGTGAGCCGGGATACTTTGAGCATTGATGTGAACAACGTTAAAGTTCTTAAGACCATTGTCGAAAAGGGAGGGGACATTTAAAGGAGATGATGTACTGTGAAAGCTGTCTTCACCTGATTGCTCTTCATTCGACGAAACAGAAACAAATGTGTCGCTAGAAATGCTGATGTCTAAAGACATCTTTAGAAAAAAATAAATAAATAAAATATAACAATACTACAAAATATATATAAATAAAATAATTAAATACAAAAATATGTTCCTTGAAGTTCGAGGATGGTTCTTATGAAGAGAAAACGTAAACATGTACTACAGATGAAGCTGGGGCAGACCGCTAATATCTATCAAAGGGGAATGTCTGTCAAGCAATCGTGTAAAACGGCTGTACCATTTTGGATGTCTTGCTGTAATCTACTGTGCTTGTAGTTTATACTAATCACAGGTATATAATACAGGCCATACCTAATCCACCACGCTGGCCAAGTGCGGGTTGGCGGATGTCACATGTCGTCGAACTTTTGATTCTTCGACATGTCGGTTTCCTCACGATGTTTTCCTACACCGTTCGAGCAATGGTGATATTATCAACATGCGCAGATAAATTGTTTTTTTTTTATCTAATATTATCAACGTATATACGTATAACAACGTATAACGTATATAACGAAAACCATAGTTAAATCTTACCAATTATTTTCTTCGTTCATTCGTTCTTTTTCGATTTAACTGCATGCAAAATCTTAATCTTATCTTAATACTATTATAAAGGCGAAAGTTTGTAAGGATGTATAGATGTATGGATGTATGGATGTATGGATGTATGGATGTATGGATGTATGGATGTTTGTTACTCTTTCACGTAAAAACTACTGAACCGATTACAATGAAATTTAGCACACATATAGAGTGTAACTTGGATTAACACATAGAATAGGTTTTATCCCGGAAATCCCACGGGAACGGGAACTATGCGGGTTTTCCTTTGAAAACGCGGGCGAAGCCGCGGGCGGAAATCTAGTATGCAAATATAAGAATGCAGACACATACAAATTAGCAATTCCAATAAGATTTCTTCTGGGATTTTCTGATTATTCTGAATTGAAAACTAGAAATAAATAAACTGAAACCTTAGTTCGGTTGAAAAATTTAAAATTGTGCATTTTAAAAATTACATGTCAGTCTTAGGCGCCTTTTTAAAGCACAATGTTTACAGCTTACACAAAAAAATTAAGAGGTTTTAGGTTTGATCCCTAAATTTTAGGCACAATAATAATCTATGCGGCGCAAAAAAATCAATTTATTTTAATATTATCTAGATAAAATCTTGGTAGAATTACGCATTCGAATACATATTGCAATAAAAAGAGAGCAAGTTTTCATAGAGTTTAATGTAGAGTCAGATCTTCAGTTCTTTTTCTAATCATCAGATTCTCCATTTATGTTACTGCTACTTTATAGTATTACTACTACTACTTCATAATATTATACACTACTAACTACTGTATAGATAATATGTACTTATATACGAGAAATAAACAGCACTCCTGAAAGACCTACAAGAGATTGATCGACAAAGATTAGAATAAAGCAAAACGATACGATTTTTACATCCAACCATTCAAGAAGTCCTTCCAATTTTAATCCTAAAAACAAAAGCTT
Organism: Colias eurytheme; assembly: GCA_907164685.1. Lineage (NCBI taxonomy): Eukaryota > Metazoa > Arthropoda > Insecta > Lepidoptera > Pieridae > Colias > Colias eurytheme. The sequence goes on along the minus strand of CAJQZN010041030.1, from coordinate 39,867 downwards.
TAAGTCGCTTTTAGCGTGACGTGCACTCGTTTATATAACGTCTAAAATTCGCATTTTATTTAAGTACCTCTAATCTGTTTTTCATACATCGTTACGTTAACTTGCACGTCGCATTATCGTTTACGAAATGGATCGTAAACCGTTCTCGATATTAAATCGAATAACTGAATCGATTATGATTCTCTCGATTAAGATTTTCTCGATTAATATTTACGAGATTGTGAAGGTAACGAGAGTTTGGAAGTATTTGCTTTGCGAACGGGATGGATATTGAATTGTAAGTAATTGACGGTTTTAAATCGTGATTTATACGTTTAATGTATTTTCAATAAGAGTTTTGAGACGAAAATAATGGTAGAAATGGAAGTATACATCTTCACTTAAATTTAGGTACGTTTTCAAATAAATAGACAAACATAATTATGTACATCATCATACGTATTTATGTATGCTCAAGAAAGATATTCCTCCTTTTGGCATAGTGAAGTAAAAAAACATTTGTAAACTCAATGTAAAATCCTATTTTTTTTTCAATAAAATATCGCGTCTCCTGTACCCCGGGACGATGGTCCTGAAAAAACATTGAAATATTATAAGAAGTATTAAAGAATTAGTTAACAAAGTTCCTCCTTTTTCACAGTAAAAATATCACCAAAATTCTCTACAGAATATTGAGTTTTTCTCAATGCTCCAGTAATATCTTTAACTTTATATAAACTTCTGTTATAAATAGGAAAGATTTTGACGTTATCTATATATTTTATTATATTTGATTGTAACGTTATCAGTCAAAAATAGCTTGACATAGACTTGACACAGATTCTAGGCATCGCCATATGGTGGACGTTCCATGTACCCGGACTAAGCGGTTCGATTCCACATTCTTTATCCGAACCGCAAGGGACTGGAACATGCTTCCTGAATCTGTGTTCCCCGACGAGTACAATATAGGGGTCTTCAAGCGTAGAGTTAACAGGTACCTTCTAGGGAAGCGCGTACCATCTTAGACCACATCTCAGCTCAACATCAGGCGATATTGTAGTCAAGCTCTTCCCTATCGTCAATAAAAAAAAAACATATTTTAAAATTAGTTTACAATTAGACAGCTATATCCACAAAGTACCTATACAATATATTATACTAGCTTTGTCCAGCGGTTTTACCCGTATTACACCGCTCCTATAGCGTGATGATACTCTACAGCCTTCTTCGATAAATGGACTATCTAACAGTGAAACAATTTTCCAAATCGTAGTCGTGGTTCCTGTGATTAGTGCGTTCAAACAAATAAACTCTTCAGCTTTATTAAATTGGTATAGATTACTATCCCGTGGAAAAGCTAGTAAGTAATAAAATATTTAAGGAAATTAATCCTAATACCTATGTTCTAGATGACTAAGTAAATCAGATTGTTCGTAACATTTCGGTCAGGGCTACCATTTAAAACTCAAAATAAAATGCTATTTTTAGCCGGTTCGTAATGAACTTTATTTTCGTTTCGACCTTGGGAGATTTTCAATGTTTTGGCAACCTTTTAACGTGAAAAGGTGATATTTTTGAACATATATCGTCTCCTCAAGTAATTTATTTACAAGAGGCTTTGGTTGATGAAGATGTAGGTTGCGGAAGTTGAAAAGGGCAGGGTTAATGTGTCTTTTAATGTATAGATCTATAATCTTAATATACAGGGTGTCCCACTATCGGTATACTAAGCGCGAAGGGACTTGTAGTTTTGCATACACTGATCACGTAAAAAATATTTAAACAAAAAATTACGTTAAAATTTTTTTGCTAAATTTTTCCTTAAAATCCATGTTTTCTTCTCTAACTTCGCACAGCCGCCATATACCGCTTCATAAATGTGAGCATTTTATCAATGAATACATAATATTAAAAGATAGCTCACGTGCGGGTGGCAAAGTTGGGCGGGCTGCTTCTTAGGGGTCTACACATAGAGTTTTAAGAATTCATCTATTTGAAAAAAAAAATGCGTCTGGAATTTTATAAGTATTTTTTACGTACTCAGCATATGCAAAACTAAAACCTCCTTTGAGCTTAGTATACCAACGGTGGGACACCCTGTATATATAAATCTCGTGTCACAATGTTTGTCCTCAATGGACTCCTAAACCACATAACCGATTATAATAAAATTCGCACACCATGTGCAGTTCGATCCAACTTGAGAGATAGGATAGTTGAAACATGTACCTAGGTACCACGGGCGAAGCCGGGGCGGACCACTAGTAGATTATATAATTTTAAGAATGTACTCATATAGATGGTATATAAATATATGCCATGTTCTTATTTCTCATTAGTTCTAATTATTAATCTTTAAACATGTGTTTCATATATTCATTACTAGCTGCTCCGCGCGGTTTCACCCCCGTGGCTCCACTCCTGTTTGTCGTACCGTGATTATATTATATAGCCTATAACCTTCCTTGATAAATGGGCTATCTAACACCGAAAGAATTTTTCATATCGGACCAGTAGTTCCTGTGATTAGCGCGTTCAAACACACAAACAAACAAACTCTTCAGCTTTATAATATTAGTATAGATAAGTGACTTGATTCCATGTTATACTCCACTCTACTTTATGCGGCTAATTTCAACGTAATGGCATAAAAAAATTACAATTACAATAATTTACTAACGTACTACTAGTGTAAAAAATACATATTATTATGTATTATGCATAAAATATATAGCTAGTTAATATACATATAAAATATTCCAGATACGGGAACATTCGCGGCTCGCTTTTGAAATGATATCAAATAAATGGCAGATGCGGGTTCCTGTCTTTGTCTCTCTTAATGGGCCAGTTGAGTTGATTAGTTGCGAAATATGTACCCGTATTTTTGTTCCTGACAAGTTTCTTATAAATTATTATCAATAGTTTTTCCTATATTATTGAAAGATTTGTAGCCTATTCTACATAAATACACCCTACTTACCAGCTGGTAAGTAGTTTTTGAAGTGAAACTTCTTTATCGTGGTTGGAAAAAAATTTAGTGTAACATTTTTTCGTTACGCGTGACATTTTTCCGTTACGCGCCATCTTTTTCTTATCCCTACCACGCGTGATTCGACATATTTCTGTAAAGTTGCATATAGTAAATTATTTTTTGAAAAATAAGGTCATAAAGAAGTTTCACTTCTTACGTGTGTACACTAGTACACGCACACATTTTTTTTTGTCTTTACCATGATAAATAGTAGAAACTATGCTTGAGGTAAACTTTATTATTCGAAATATCTTAACAAGAAGTCAGAAATTCCTTTGCATCTATTGCATAATAACGTATATTGAAAATTTTAAATTTGTGCTGCTATCTATTACTATAGGTAACTAAATAAACAATTCATTGATACTAGCATAGTAAGCATGAAAATTAAAAGCTTTTGGTTTGTCAAGAAAAATGATTTGATTTCCGTATTTATCATGTAAAATAAAAGAAAATTCCACAAATAAAAACATCAGATAATTCATTACTTAACGCGTAATGGCGGCATTCCCTTTGTTAGGTGTTTGAGGAAAAATAAAAATAACCAAGTTCTTACAAAAGAGATATTTTCCCCGCGCGTGTCATCAGCCATACCCAACCTATCCTTTTCGGTAAATCTATATCTATCTATACTTAATATTATAAAGCTGAAGAGTTTGTTTATTTGTTTGATTGTTTGAACGCGCTAATCTCAGGAACTACTGGTCCGATTTGAAAAAATATTTCGGTGTTAGATAGCCCATTTATCGAGGATGGCTATAGGCATATCATCACGCTAAGACCAACAGGAGTGGAGCCACGGGGGTGAAACCGCGCGGAGCAGCTAGTTCATTATGTTTTTAAATGATTATTTAACGTAGAGTGAACGGATACCTTCTAAAGAAGCGCGTTCCATCTTCGTCTACATCTTTAGCTTACCCATAGGCACACCCCGGACACTCCATACAAAATTATCGTTTTGACAGTCACACTGTAGAGACTGCAAATGTGTGTGTTAACGCTTTATGGTTGGCACATTTTTGACTAGCGTAAAAAAAAATTTCTTCCCGCTAAGACCAACATGAGCGGAGCAATGGCAAAGTAAAACCGCGGGGCACAGCTACTTGAGTATAAATTCATTTCCACCCTAACGTTAAGATTAATTTCACCTGACAGTGAAAAAACTCCGATAGCTGAAAGTTTGAATTAATCATCAGAGTTCCCATGGTCCCCCTATGGGGTCACAAATCAAAAGTTGTGTGTGACAAGAGATAGCTGGCGAGCGCGGGCCGGTTGTATGGTATAAGTATTATACTTCTAGCGATTTGATTTTGCTTGCGATTTGTGCAAATTATTACAAGTGACTTATTAATTACGTTTATTAATTAATCTTAAACTTGATCACGAATGAAAGTCTTGAAAAGGTTGAAAACATGTTTTGAAGTTGGAATTTGGTCAAAAGATTATCATTCGTTATAATATAATATATACATAGCTCATCATTATTGTATTCAGTCAATCTTAAGAAAAATTATTAAGATATCAACTTGTCATCTAGTAACTAACGTTTTCTCACACGTTTTTAGTACCCATAACAAGCAACGATAACAAGATATACGAGTATATTTTAGCTTTTTAATACATTGATATTCTAAATCGCTACTCGCTCTTGATTTGAGGAATTGTTTAGGGAATATAATAGTTTTCTTCTCGATCATATTTGGTATGAACTTGAAAATTGAATACCTACAATACTTTATATTACACTTTTCAGATTATCGTATTTTATTGAAAATCGTAGTTTATATTACACTAGCTGTTCCGCGCGGTTTCACCCGCATTGCTCCGCTCCTGTTGGTTTTAGCGTGACGATATATAGCCTATAGCCTTCCTCGATAAATGGGCTATCCAACACCGAAAGAATTTTTCAAATCGGACCAGTAGTTCCTGAGATTAGCGCGTTCAAACAAACAAACTCTTCAGCTTTATAATATTAGTATAGATTTTTTTCTTTATTACATAGTTTTACATGCAATAGAGTATATTATGGATGATGAGGAACAGATAAACGATAAAAATTGTATGAAATTATTAAAATATGTCAGTATTTTTTTAAATGTCTTGAGGAAATGATAATAATTATATTTTGTGCAATAGGCAGCAAGTTCAACAACGTGTGACGTGACATCTACCAGTTATAATTATGGTGGATTTTATCCAAAATTTTCTTAGAAATTCCTTTTGTCAAAATAAAACGAGCTTAAAAAGCTGAATTTGAAATTATATTTCATCCTGTTATATATAAAGGCAAAAGCCTACGATTATTATTGACGTGACAACGTCTTATAATTCGATAGAGCCGGCTGCACGCACGAAAAAACATGACTCATGCGGCGTTACCTCGCTCTGAGGCGTTCCATGTAAGGCTTGAAGTGCAAGCGAGAGCGCGGAACGAGCGACAAAGAAGCACAATCGGCCGTTGTCACGTTCAACTATCGTCAGTAAACCGACTTTACAGACAACCAATTTTTTTTTTAATTTAACGTGTATTTTCGTCCAAATATTTAATCGCTGTTAGTGTTAATTGCCACCAATATGAAGCTATAGAAAATCAAACCTTGCTCCAACTGTACCTTTGAATCATCGTTCCTACGCATGAATACATTTCCCCAATGTAACAATTTGCCTAATGATTTGAAAATGTACTGATAACTAACTGATATACTGCGTGACGTAAACATAGAATAACCGACTTAATATTCAAAGCATTAAGGTATATTTTCATTTGCTAAACGCAATTTTAATCACCATTGAATTGGTATTTTTAGACGACAATTGGGTATCAAAGGATAGAGATATTAATAAAAAAGTTTGTGTATTCAAGAGATTATTCTATTCAGGTAAATATTATTTTCCATTAGAACAGGTAAACAAAAATTCGACTCAAAAACATTTCCATTTACGGTTCGTTACATCGATTTTTTTT
>CAJQZN010041030.1:15740-33486 GCA_907164685.1 Colias eurytheme | reverse complement strand
CGACTCAAAAACATTTCCATTTACGGTTCGTTACATCGATTTTTTTTTGTTTAAAGGCAAAAACCTCTTGAATGTAGTTGACCCCACCAAGGCCGGTACCATTCTGTGTGGTGCGTTGAACTGTGCAAATAATGGGGTAATTAATATGGGCTGGTATACGACCGGGTCAATGAACCACGGTAATGACATTTGCGGAAAATTTAGTATGTTTTTCGCGTCAATGTCTCCGGTCTTGTTTAATTTTATGGGTTGGCTAATTTTTGCTTGAGTGAGGAAATTACTTCGTTACATAGTTTTCTAGCTCCAGGAGAAATAAATAAAAAATACAATTCATAATCAGGAAATATTCTCTCAAACATATTTTACTTCTTTTGAAACAATATTGAATATTAGTAAATAGCACAAATGAATATAGGTAAAATATATAATAGGTAAAAATAAATTATATAATTTAGGGCCGATTTTTCAATGCTTGGATAAAACTTATCCGTCCAATAAAGTATTACACGATAATATTAAAATGTCACGTAAACTGTCAAATACGGGCAATTAGAATACGTTTTTAAAATGGTAGTTTTATACATTATTCGACGAATAAGTTTTATCCAAGCATTGAAAAATCGGCCCTTAATTAGGTAAGTAACGTACAAATATTTTTATTTACTCAACTTACTTGAAAAAAAATATTTACAAATGCATGTATAGTACTGTATAAACATGTGAACATAATTATTAACATAACTAAATTAGGTTGGACAAACAGAGAAAATAATATTCTTCATTCTTATTCGTCTTATCCTACTATTATAAATGCGAAATTTTGCAAGGATGGATGTATGTGGATGTGTGGGTGTGTATGTTTATTACTCTTTTACAATGAAATTTAGCACACATGTAGAGGGTAACTTGGATTAACACATAGGATAGGTTTTATCCCGGAAATCCCACGGGAACGGGAACTAACTTTAAACTTAACTTAATTTTGAAAACTCGTGTAAAGCCGCGGGCAGAAAGCTAGTAATTTATAATGCCATAGTATATGGTCTATTTTATGACAATCTTACTTATCCATCAAGTTAAATAAGCATATAACACATGACTGTTAACGCTAAAGTTACAAAACGGGTTTCTGCCATTTTAAGTCAAACATGTTTGACGTTCATGTCATAATATACCTAACTACCATATTTATTATTTAAGAATTACGTGTCATTAAAATTACTTTGAAGTTAATTTAAAAAAAAAAATATCATTCCATAAGCGGTGTGATATCTCTTATATATAAAAATGAATCGCAAAATGTGTTGGTAAGCGCATAACTCGAGAACGGCTGAACCGATTTCGATAATTCTTTTTTTATTATATTCCTTGAAGTACGAGGATGGTTTTTATGTAGAGAAAACGTAAATATGTACCACAGGCGAAGCCGGGGCGGACCGCTAGTTTTACATAAAATTAAGAGAAAACATTACTTTAAAATACTAAAAACAAGTTCTCACCGGGAAAATTGAACAGATACCTAATGTCAATTTAGAAAATATGTGAAGACTTTTTAACTCCATTCGTATAAAATAATAATTAATCCTGACATTTTCGAACTTTATGCTTTATGTCAAACGTAAGAAATATCTAGAATATGTCATGACTAATCTAATGAGCCTGTATCATCACTACATAGTAGGTATAAAACAAAGTCGCTTTCTCTGTCCCTATGTCCCTATGTATGCTTAAATTTTTAAAACTACGCAACGGATTTTGATGCAAATTTTTTTAATAGATAGAGGGACTCAAGAGGAAGGTTTTAGTATATAATTTATTGCGGAGTGCATATAGTATAGTAAAATATATAATAACTTAAACATCATCCCAGAATTTTTCCTTGTACCTTTGGTTTCATCATCACAACAGTCATCACATATTTTTATTATAGTAGAGTCACCTAATCTGTAATTGCCAGATTTCATTATAAATTTAAGAAGTGAGAATAAATGGTTTATAATATGATTAATAAATATAATAAAATTCCTCACAATATTAAAGAGTTTAGTAGTTCTAAATTTAAAACTTATATAAAAAATGTACTAGTTCAGAGAGCGTACTACAGTATTCAGGAATATATGGACGATAAAGACCCATGGAGGGTTGTCGCGTAAAAACCACAGGACAGTTCTTTGGCATATTATGATATATTATTATGTAGTTAGATATAAGTTACATATTATATAATATTGACATGATTTAAAAGAGCAACTATGGAGTTTCTTGCCGATTCTTCTCCATAGATACTGCTTTCCGAATCGGTGGTAAATGTTAAAAATACTTATGTAATGACGATTCGAAAGTGCTACTAAATAGTAGTCTAATTGAATAAATGAATGTTTGAGTTTGAGTTTGAGTTTGAGATTTGATTTATTAAAAACAAGTTTTAATTGACCATAGAAATAAAATATAGAACGGAAAAAATTATACCAACAGCGGAAGTCACTTATTTCTTGTATTTAATATCTATTTCTATAAAATATATTTAATTAATAATTTTCAGAGCTCTATCATGATGTCAGATTTTATTATATTATCTAGTTTAACGTGACGTGGTTTCAGGAAACCTAATTTGTGGTACAGGCGTTTGCTAATTAGTATTTAATTTCAACAAAATCTAATTTTTTATTTAATTCTATTAAAAACTTTTTCCCTCTGCACATTTGGGCGTTAGTTTTGTATACACAGTAAAATATACCTAATATAGAAATAATCTGAATTCCATATAACTAGCTTTCCGCCCGCGGCTTCGCCCGCGCAGTCAAAGAAAAACTCGTATAGTTCCCGTTCCCGTGGGATTTCCGGGATAAAACCTAAAACCTATCCTGTGTCCCGGGGTAAAAAGTAGCCTATGTCCTTTCTCGGGTATCAAAATATCTCTATACCAAATGTCATGACAGACAGACAGAGTTACTTTCGCATTTATAATATTAGTATGGATAAATAATAATTTTATTACATATGCAATTCTCTCCTATTATCAGATCTTAGTAATTAATCATTTTATTAGATTTTATTACATTTCGCAAATTCTCGATTTTAATACTCCAAAGTTTTTATCTTTTACACCTTTAACGTCAGTCGTAAATCTAAATACAAAATGGCGCCAAAATGCATAGTTTTTTAGATCTAGCCCTATTGTTCTTATTTACAAGAATCAGTTACACGTAAAACTGCACTCTAAGCACACCGTGAATTTAACAATTGAAATAAAAATAAGTGAAAAGAGCAAGTTAATTCTAAGTAGTTAAGCAGCTAAGCGTTGGACGTACTTAAGGTGGCGTGCCAAGACGCTAAGTGCAGTAGTGAACTTAAAATACATTTATTGTTTTAACTTTTAACCTTTAGGGTCTCTTCACTTCGATGTATGCACTTAAAGTTAGTCTAGCTCTTGCTGCATCTTTACTATATTACTTGTTCGTGGAAAATAATAAATGTAAGAGATATTTTATCTCGGGAACTACTGGTCCGATTTAAAAAATTCTTTCTGTGTTAGAAAGCTCATTTATCGAGGAAGGTTATAGGCTATATATCATCACGCTACGACCAACAAAAGCGGAGCCACGGGGGTGAAACCGCGGGGAGCAGCTAGTCGTATTATATATAACTAGCTGCGCTCCGCGATTTCAACCGCGTGGCTCCGCTCCGGTTGGTCTTAGCGTGATGATATATAGCCTATAGCCTTCCACGATACATGGACTATCTAAAACCGAAAGAATTTTTCAAATCCGGCCACTAGTTCCTGAGATTAGCGCGTTCAAACAAACAAACTCTTCAGCTTTATAATATTAATAGTACTTATAGATATATATTTTCAAGTCTATTATTGCCTTATATTCTAAGTATTGCCTGTTTTTCAAGAGCTTTCTCGACATACTTAGAAAGTACATTTAACAATTATGTGTTTAAAATATGTAATTTCTTTATAATTTTAATCGTTCTAAGGTTTATTATAGACTATTTTAAAGCTAACATATGTTAATATTATTCCAACATATATTCAACATTTAACGAAGTACAAGTTAAATATAGCTACTTTTATCTTAGAAATCGCACTTTTTTACAATTGCTTATATTATACAATTTTCCTCAACCAAACGAAATACTGGAACCATAACATTTTTTACCGTCTAATCGACGTGCAGACCTTGTATTTGGCCTTGTACAGAGTAACGAACGCAATTTTTTGTTACATTTTTTATAGTCGGTTAAGCGTATTTACTTAATAGATAAAAGATACGCTAACGATTGCCGCAAAAACTAATAACAATGAACTCAAATGTATTGTGAGATTTTATATCGATAGATCATAATTATTATAGAGAGATAATTTAATAATCTTAAGTGTTAGATACGGTTTAAGTGTGATGTGCGATTGTTAAGATAAGTTGTGTTAGTTAAATCTTATATATAAAAACTAGCGGTCCGCCCCGGCTTCGCCCGTGGTACATATGAAAAATAGATGTTGGCTGATTCTCAGACTTACCCGATATGCACAGAAAATTTCATGAGAATCGGTCCAACCGTTTCGGAGGAGTATGCAGACTAACATTGTGACACGAGAATCTTATATATAAAAATGAATCGCAAAATGTGTTGGTAAGCGCATAACTCGAGAACGGCTGAACCGATTTCGATAATTCTTTTTTTATTATATTCCTTGAAGTACGAGGATGGTTCTTATGTAGAGAAAACGTAAATATGTACCACGGGCGAAGCCGGGGCGGACCGCTAGTTTTATATATAAGATGAATCGCAAAATGTGTTGGTAAGCGCATAACTCGAGAACGGCTGAACCGATTTCGATAATTCTTTTTTTATTATATTCCTTGAAGTATGAGGATGGTTCTTATGTAGAGAAAACGTAAATATTATGTACCACGGGCGAAGCCGGGGCGGACCGCTAGTTTATAATATAATTTGATTTTATTATTATCACATGGGTAAAAATCACAAGGCAATAGAAAAATCAAAAGGAATGTAAAATCTACCAGCATGGTTGATGTACATAATATTGTTATGTCCTCGTATTGATGATATAATTTCCGTTATTTCCGTTTCCGAATTAAATTGAGTTTGATCTTGAAAATAACTACGTTTGATTCAAACATAATATCGATTATTGTAAGTTACATTTATTTTATTTAAGTTTTATTCACCTTTTATTATAAGTACAAATTGTAAATTACAAGTTACAAATTGTAACTTTTTATAATAAAAGGCGTAACATCTCAACTCGATTCAAACCTACAGCTACGATCTTAATGTTACAATGCCTTTCGTAATTATGGTTTAATACCTAATATATCATCCATACTAATATTATAAATGCGAAAGTAACTCTGTCTGTCTGTCTGTTACTCAATCACGCCTAAACTACTGAACCAATTTGCATGAAATTTGGTATGGAGATATTTTGATACCTGAGAAAGGACATAGGCTAATTTATTGCGAAATATGTACCACGGGCGAAGCCGGGGCGGACCACTAGTACCTAATATATCATAATGTATATTTCCTAAAGCTCTCTGTCGAAATAATTACATAATCAATATTGTATGAAATTAATATATTATGTAGAACTCACTGAAACGTGAATAGATTAATTAGTTATTTCATTTAATGAGCTGCTAAACAATATTTACACTCATAAATTTATTATAAGCTGGTTCATACCATGATATATGAAGAATAATTAAATTTGTTAATTTGTAACTAACATTTTAAGTAAGAACGTACATTTAATTCTATCCTTCCTACTAATATTATCACAAATATTATAAATGCGAAAGTTTACGAGGATGGTGTGTAAGTGTATAATATGTATGTTTTTTTCTTTCACGCAAATACTACTGAACCGATTACAATGAAATTTAGCACACATATAGAGGGTAACTTGGATTAACACATAGAATAGGTTTTATCCCGGAAGTCCCATGGGAACGGGAACTCTGCGGGTTTTTCTTTGAAAACGCGGGAGAAGCCGCGGGCGGAAAGCTAGTTAAAATATACATGTGCGTATTTTTATTTATGCATCTCATCAGATTTAGCAAAATTTTGAAATAAAAAGCAGCAACCACTCAAGCATCAAAACAAAGTTCTTAAATATCAATTAACATAGCAATAAATTATTGAAATGTACGAAGTATCATTGACTCGAACAATAAAATATATTCACATGAGCATCAAAACAAGTTTCGTATTAATAAAAGTAAAGACTTAGATGATTTATGAGCCTTATCCCAATAAAATAAGATGGCTAATACAACGTCAACATTATGTCAATCTTATAATTAAATTAAATTGTAGTTAACAAATGTGTTGCCGCAGCCCTACAGAACTTATTACTTAAATTTAAACCTTATTGCGTTGTATTAAGGTGCATGCCGATTGTTAGATAGGGTTGTCGCTAAGTTTGTTCTGTTTGAAGTAGTCGGATGGCATATGGCGGTGTGAAGTAGGTTATGAAAGTGAAAGCTTGTGTAATACGAGGACTAGTCCAGCTGGTTATGACGTCACAGTACTGCTATTTCCGTAAGTGCGATAATGTGACTTAATATTATCGTTTGAACAGTAATCATAATTCAATGGTTAACGATTTGTAAGGCGCGGGACAGACACAAGCGGCGCGGCGCGCATCGGGCGCACTGCCGGCGCGCATCGGGTGCGCTATTGGCTATTTCCAAAGTTCTTTCATACAAAATGTGGTGCAAAACAGATTGAAGAGGTGCGCTTATGGCACGCCCGCGCCCGCGCCGCTTGTGTTTGACCCGCGCCTAAGAGTTATGTATCTGTCTGTGACTACTTACTGTGACGGTCTTTAGCGTCGTAATGACTGACTGTTAATAGGAATACATACTTAAGTATCTATTAAATTACTGTAATAATAATAATGTATTATTGGAATGTTAAACCGACCTTATAGACACCACGAGAGTGCTCTACGAACTATTATTATTACAGATAAAAATCAAAATATCACGTGTCAAGACAGTAATAATAAATAAATTGCAACAGTTTTTACCATGCGTGCAGCAAAGTAGTTAGTTAAGTATTATATTCTTTGTAAGGAAAATACATTATTTATAACAAGAATATAACCGTATTACGATTTATATAACTACTAGCTTCTCATCCGCAGCTTCGCCCACGCAAAAGAAAAGCCGCATAGTTCCCGTTCCCATGGGATTTTTGGGATAAAAACCCTATTTTTTAATCCAAGTTACCCCATACGTGTGTACCAAATTTCATGAAAATCGGTTCAGCAGTTTTTACGTGTAGGAGTAAAAAACATACAAACGTAAAAAATTTCATATTTAAAATATTAGAAGGTTTCCCAATGTCTAACAAAACAAAAGCAGGTCCAGAAATACGAAAACGCTAACTGTGCGCTAATCTACTCTGCTGACATGTCTCCCCAGAGATCACACGTCACGTTTGCGAACTCAACTCGAATTAATTTCCGCATAGAACCTACCATGGTACAGTGTTACTCACAATGTTAAAAAAACATGAGAAAAATAAAATATGATTAACTCTACGTGTCTGTGATGGGCCGTACAAATGTAATAGTATCACAGATAATATAATACCTGTGATAATACTATAGACTATAGTAGTATATAAACCGGCCAAGCGAGAATCGGAACTTGCGCATCGAGGGCTCCGAACAAATATACTTTTTATTATGTTGTAATTTTTTAATTTATGCTCAAAGCAATTTTCCTTTCATCTGTGCTATACGACCTTGCTTCGTACCAAATTTCAAGACTGTGATCACGGCAAAACCTTCAGGGTACATCCCTGAAGGTTTTGCTTCCCTTGCGTATGGGGAAGCGAAAATTTTCAACATAAACGAGCTTTGTAGCTTTAGTTTTATGCGCACTTAAGTTCACGCTTACTCGATATCGAATGCAATGAACGCAAGATTCGATTACGAACTCATGGTAAGGGAACAGCGAACATTAGTGGCCATGAAGTTAGAATTGGAGTCGCCTACAGAACTCGGGGTTTCCGGTTAGGAAATTGTCTTGTGCAAGTATGCTTGGATCAATTAACCTGTTTGACTTTGTTGTTTAAACGTATTGGGAATTAAGTGCACAATCTGAATGTTTAGTGAGATAACTGTGAAATTAAATTAACTTTGAAATACATTGTTCTATGATATATTATGATTTTCTATAGATACTGCTTTCCGAATCGGTGGTAAATTGTTAAAAATATGTGATGACGATTCAAAAGTGCTTCTATCTTCTATGTTTGAGTTTGCATATTATATTAACGATTGCCTTCTTTGTATGTATGTATAATCTATTTATTTTGCAGTTGGTTGTTAATATGTGAACATAAAGGGTGAAATCTAAAATAATGAGTTTTTATTGTCTAAAATAACTTACCATTTAATATAATTTTTATATCAATAACTAGCGGTCCGCCCCGGCTTCACCCGTGGTACATATTTCGCAATAAAAGGTAGTCTATGTTCTTTCTCAGGGTCTAAAGATAGTCTGTGCCAAATTTCATCATAATCGGCCCAGTAGTTTATGCGTGAAAACCATACATACATTCAAACCTTTCCTCTTTATAATATTAAAATTACCTACCTATGTATTTTGATCATATTATAGTGACGATTTGGTTCATCTTATTTAGAAGACCATTCAAAATTTACTATACATTAGAAAACACAAAACAAAAACCCCTTACAAACTAACATGCAAATAATATATTCATAGACACGAACCAAATCTACACAATATCTTATATTTTTTGTATTACATATTTGACAACTCTTCGAGAATCATACGGCTTATGTAAACGGTATGTGATTTACATACAAACATACATACAGTAATCGAAATGTATCGAGCCTAGGCACAGTAAATAAACATATTAACCTTAAGTGGATGTGCGGATGTTGGATTTACGTCGCCTTAAGTTGTAAGCGACGAGCGTTTAGAAAAATACATCAAGAAGAAAGTTGTTTAGGCAAAAAACTTTAGCATGTTTGGAGATGATTAAAGCTCGGTTTCAAATTAATTTCCGTAGAATTTCATTACTTATTATTATAAAAACTAGACACTTAAATAAATACATTTTGAATTTAAAATTACATTGGAAATCATCAGGAAAATATTATCGTGGTCGTGTTTGATTATTAAAATATCTGTTAAAAGAGGTTTTTTTGTTACGAATTAAAAAAAAAAATGAACAGTTTAAAAAAATTTAAAAAGCACTATAGACTATTTTATATTTTTGCCATACTGTTTTAATCAGAGCGAAGCCGCCCAGTCTCTTCTTATTCTTCTTCCATAAGTCTTCAAATCGCTACCGCCTCTCCCTCAAGCCCCCCAAATTCACAAGCCGCGCACGCTTACTGAATCTTTAATTTTATTGAATCCCATCGATCCCACTTGTTCCCAGCCAGATGTTTGTCGATAGAAGTTATCTTGATTATTTTGCTAAGCGTTTGCGCTGACTGATTGCGAGTCGAGTTTATTACCTTTTAAATTACGTGTTCAGGTTTTATGTGGAACATCTCTGTTTATTTCTAAGCTCTATATTTGTTAACAAGTAGATTATAGAATTAGGTTAAATAGAAAATTGTTTTCTGGACTGGGTACTTAAAGAGAATACGGTTAAGTGCTTTTTTATTTGATTTTTTTTTTAAGATTTAACTATTTGGAAATAGGTAGGTAAGTAGCCTTTATATTGTTTTGTGTATTAGGAAAGAAAATGTAAAATTGACTCAATTGTCGAATATCAATAGAAATCAACTGATTGGAAGATATCATAAAATACAAGCTGAAACCCGCGGCCTCAAACAATATTGATGTAAAAAGTAGCTTAATTATGTACTACTAATTTAGACTTAAATATACCTATCTATTTCATTTATATGATGTTTTTGCATGAAAGAATAATAAATAGGATAAAATACTACACTTTGTACGTCAATTATACGCAAATACATTTCATAGAATAAGTTCAGAGCAGAACGAACGGAAATGAATGAAGTTGAAACTGGAGTCTCTGTGAAACTGCCGAGCCGGTGACTAATTACTAGATATGTGTAATATTAAAGACGCTTCTAGACAAAATAAATGTTTTGGTTTAACTTTGGCATGTGTATTATCCAGTATGAATGGAAATAAGTAAGTCTAGTTAAGTAGTAATTTAAAAGGGTCAGTATATTTTAAGTTCATTCATCATCTCGATATAACTGACAAAACTTTTTATTTGTATTATCGCGCTTTGGCTTGGTTTAGTTGATTGGTTTAAAAGGAGTTTATTTTAGGATCTACTGATGCAAATAACAAAATGAATAATTATAGGGCTTAATAGTTAACTTTATTCACAGCACTATAAGGTACACAGGGGAGACAAGAGTGCAGCATCAATGGAAAATGTTAAATGAAAACAGTGTAGTTATTTTTTGTGTTTTCAACAAAAATGTTTAAAGTGTAAATATGATGCTGCTAAATAAATAACATTTAGCAGCATCATATCTACACTTTAAATTTGTTTTTAAAATAAACAGTGTAAATTTTTGTAAATTTATATGGGTCAACAGTGTTAAATGTTAGCACTATTCAATTAACATTTTTATTTACACATTTTGAGTGAAAAATACACACCCTAATAATAATAAAAGCAACTCAACTAGGGCTTTATAATCACACAGAGTTGTTAACCGCAGAATCGACATTTACATTCATAACTGAAAATATAAAACATATAAATGAATAAAATATACCAAGCGTAAAAGTTGAGCTGCAGTAATATAAAATCAAACTACATTACTAAGTACACAGCTTCAAACAATCGTTCTCGTTATAAAATACAACATTATTTGAATTATAACGAAGTTAGTAGGTTAAAAGTTTTAATAAAAGCATAAAGTGTCTTCGGGGAAAATGTCCCGTTTAAATATTAGAGCTGCACTCGTAGCATAAAGGAATTTTCTAGCGCTTGCATCGCTTAAAATATTGAAACGTCTACCGCGCCAGTATAAGCGGCAGCGGACGCGTAAGCGGAAGCGATTTAGATACTAGAGTGCACATTTTTAAAGCGCTGTATATCTTACTTTGTGAGTTTATATTTTGATCCGGTGTTCGAAATAATTTAGTTTGTATGAATAATTTCGTTTTACGGCATAATTAGCTGGAGAATGTTAGTTTTTAATGTTGTGTGGTGGATGCTTTTATGTTTTAAGTTTTCCGTGTTTAATGCTCGCATTTCTTAGTAAGGAGAGAACGGTTTTACTTATCTTGAAATTAAAACTTCTAAGTTCTTGAAAAATAATATAGTTTGAATTTCCAAAAAAGGACTACAGTACAAAAATTTGCGTGTGTTTGATTAATGAATTAAATATATTATTGATTTTTCACATAAAAAGTATAGATACCTACTGTTGGTGTATGACAATATTATCAAAATATCATGGCAACAAATGAAACAATTACAATGAAATTGTAACAAGATATAAAAGCTGAAACAATGTCCTCAGAAAACAATTAAACGCTTCAGACACTTAAGATGCAGCTTATTGCAACTTAACTGATCACATTAAGGAATATTGTTTTTCAAGCAATTTCGGCGCTGCAAGGAAATGTTTAATGGTTCATGCTCTTGGTGGGAAGCAATATTCTTTGAAACGGTTTAATAATACTAGGCTACGTGGTTTATAGCGTCATATAGTTGTAGGTTTCGTGTTATTTTAATGTAAGATAATATTAGGTAGGTAGGTATTATTAAACGTTTTAAATATAGTATTAAATGGACGACCTGATGGTTAAAATCTCTTTATTATGTGTGTTCCACAAGTATCGAAATAAAACATAATATACAGGATGTCCCACTATTGGTATCTATACTAAGCGCGAAGCGACTTGTAGTTTTGCATACACTGATCACGTAAAAAATACTTAAACAACAAAATTACGTCAAAATTTTTTTGCTAAATTTTTCCTGAAAATCCATGTTTTCTTATCTAGCTTCGTGCAGACGGCATATACCGCTTCTCTAATATGAGCATTTTGTCTATGAAAATATAATCTTAAACAATAGCTCACGTGCTGGTGTCAAAGTTGGACGGGTTGCTTGTTATGGGTGTACACATAGAGTTTTAAAAATTTGAAAAAAAATGCGTCTGGAATTTTATAAGTATTTTTTTACGTATGTACTCAGCGTATGCAAAACTATAACCTCCTTTGAGCTTAGTATATACCAACAGTGGGACACCCTGTATACGTTCGGAAAATTTCACCTCGCATTGATTAAATACTTACTTCCGAAAACGATAAAATACGAAACAACGATTTATATCATCGCAAAACGTGTTAAAATATATTTTTTATGTTTTTTTTTATCAACTCTCTGTCTATGATTGTGTAATTTTATATGTTGTGTTTAATTGATTAAAAACTGGTGCTTGTTGCTATTAATTGTCGATTTATATTTTAATTCAACACTTTTAATCATAAAAGCGGTCAAACACACACAGGAAAAAGTAATCTAGTTTAAAATAGAACTCATTGTTTAACTCTTGTCCTTGTAAAATAATCTCTACTATCCACTCGTAAAGATAGCAACGGCTTTTGTGTTGCCGCCTTTTGATTTAATACATATTTGTATTGCTATCTAATTGGACTTGTTGAGTGTGTGGAGAGCTCTCGAATTGAGTGTGCCATTTATTTTGAGTTAGAAGTTATCGTTATAATGTTTAGGTATAAGTTTTTGAAGTGAAACATCTTTAGTAGAGAAATATTTCAAGGTCGCGTCTTGGCAATACCGACACGTCATGGAGTAAGGCGACGTTTTTGGTATCTTTGAATCTCGCCAAAGAAGTTTTACTTCTGACGCTCTTTTTATGGTCAATGATATAAGCATGTGAAATAAACAAGATGAGTGAATAGTAAAGCCAGAATAAGTTATTTATTAAGCTCACTAAAGAAATAAAGAAAAAGCAACGAGGTATGAGGCGTAATGAGGCAAGAAATATGATCGAAACAGATAGTTACTAATTAAGAAATCATAATATTTTTTCTGTTTTGATTTAACTTTTCATATATTTCGTACCTATATAAAAGACCAACTTAATCTCAGAAACTTTATAGTAATCGAGTTTACGACACTACAGCCATGTGCTGTATTCAATTGTGAAATATGGAACGCAACACTTATGTTTTAGAACACCAAAATTCCAACAAAACCAGTGTCCAGTTGAGACGCGGAAATTCCGTAATCAGTAACAAGTTGGAAGTTGGAACAAATGGACGGAGTTCCGAGATCATTGTTCCGTTATAATGGAACTTGGAAATTCCGCTGTAATTAAGCAGTTCGGAACACAAATAGGTGTAGTTTGACACTTACGGTAAGTGCATGTGATAGTCGACGATCGACGACGACGAGAGTCGAGATATATATTTGAAGTGAAACTTCTTTATCGGGGTTGGAAAAAAAATTAGTGTAACATTTTTTCGTTACGCGTGACATTATTCCGTTACGCGCCATCTTTTTCTTATCCCTACCACGCGTGATTCGACGTATTTCTATAAAGTTGCATATATAGTAAATTATTTTTTGAAAAATAAGGTCATAAAGAAGTTTCACTTCTTACGTGGGTACACTAGTACACGCACATTTTTTTTACTAGTAAGTAGTAATGCTATGCTGCTTCACTCCTATTTGTCGTAGCGTGATGTTATTGTATAGTCGAAGACCTTCGATAAATGGACTATCCAACACTGAAAGAATATTTCTATTCTAACGAGTAGTTCGAGAGATTAGCGCGTTCAAACTAAGAAACAAGAAACTCTTCAGTTTTATAATGTTACCTACTATGGATCATAATAAAGTAAATATATATATTACATACTAGCGGTCCGCCCCGGCTTCGCCCGTGGTACATATTTACGTTTTCTCTACATAAAAACCATCCTCGTACTTCAAGGAATATAATAAAAAAAGAATTATCGAAATCGGTTTAGCCGTTCTCGAGTTATGCGCTTACCAACACATTTTGCGATTCATTTTTATATATAAGATATGTATATATAAACGGTAAACCTTACCTTATCAAAGTCTATGATATATAAAAAAGCTAGATACGTTACCCGCTCTCTATTTTGGCAAGAAAAAACTCAGCTAAGTGCCCGAGTTTCACTTAGTCACGCACCATTCAGCGTCGTGGCTGGACGTTCTTTTTATATTTTGATCGGCAGTTGTTATTACGAAGTACATGAGTGAGACATGTATTATGTCTCGTGCATGAGAGTGAAAGAGAGAACAACTGTGTTGATGATAATGCGTTAGTAAGTAGGTATGTATTAATTACGCTGTTTTTTAGTGCAATGATGTTGGCGTATGCCGCGTCTTCTAGTATAATAGTCATTGATCAAAGTAGCCATTATTTTTTATAACACGCAGCTTATATAAGTGTTAGTTATACCAAGTTTCGATTTATGTTTTATACAATAATATATCTATATAGATTCAATGTCATTTATTGTATTTCGTTAATATAAAGGTCATTTAACAAAATATATTAATAATCCTACGTAAAAGGTTTGGGAATATTTTTAACACTTTTTATAGAATAATAAAAACTATAGTGTGGATTAACTGCCGATTAATCAAAACAGCTTTAAAAATATTCCAATTAAAAATAAGGATTATATTTTACGTTGTTTGTCTCTATGTTATAGAGCTATGTCTTATTAATCTTACCTTGATATCCTTCATACTAAAAAAACCTGAATTTATTATCATGTGTTCGAGAAGCTTATAAACTTAATTTAGATTTTTCCATGACTAACTTTTAGTAATAATACTGCGTTTAGAAACAAAACAACTAGAATAAATAGTATAATGTGTTATTATTTCTATTATTCCTTTTCTTTTGATTATTACTTTTACTTTATTACTGTTGATTACTATACATACATTTTCTAATTAGGGTACATCACTACATTATTACATTTACTACATAATAGCAATCGAAGTGATATGTGCATGGAATAGATGTACAAAGCATTTCAATTATTGGATTGTAACTATGTAGTATACATAATAAGCATTTAATTTAGCACTAGAGACGTTTTCATTAACCGAATTGCTTCGTTAATAAGGTGAATATTTAAAAAGAAATACGCATTTTTTATTTCATATTTGCCCGCGATTTCAAAGAAAAACCCGCAAAATTCCCGTTCCCGTGGAATTTCTGGGATAAAACCTATCCTATGTGTAAATCCCTAAAGTTACCCTCTATATGTTTGCTAAATTTCATTGTAATCGGTTCTATAGTATTTGCGTGAAAGAGTAACAAACATACATACATCAAAATGTATTAGTGTTATCTTCTTCTATCTTATTCCTGTCAAAATCTTTCCTCATTACAAATGATATATGCTTGTTTAAACCACATAAAATTAATAAATCTATACCTACTCTAATGCGGTTGCGTCGCCATACATTAATCTAGTAGGCCATGCGTTGTATGCATGATTTGCTTTACACCGCATATTTGCAATCAATGAATTATGCTAAGCGGTTAATGTTAAGCTGTTTAACAGTCTATGGTTATTTATCAAAATGTTTTTGTAATTAATATTACATTGTATGTGGATAGTTTGTTATATTGTCGGCGTTTAATGTTAGGAATCATCTTTTAGTGACATCGAAAATTCTAGGTGTTTCTAGGCTAGTCGGGACGATAACGTCTTCCACTCCACTAGATCGACTCTTGCTCTTTATTCCTATTAAAAGTACTTAAAGTTAATTTTAACGGTGTATTCTATTAATAATTGAATTACTTACTCTATATTCTAATACTTAGATTTATAGAAAACTGTGCGAAATAGATCAGCAATTTTTGATTGAAATTGCAACAAATAAGTCGCAAACTTTCACATGTTTTGATTTATAATATTTTTATTTTTAACTAGACTTCCGCCCGCGGCTTCGCCCGCGTTTTCAAAAGAAAAACCCGCATAGTTCCCGTTACCATGGGATTTCCGGGATAAAACCTATCCTATGTGTTAATACAAGTTACCCGCTATACGTGTGCTCAATTTCATTGTAATAATAATAATAATAAAGGCGTAGGGATGTGACGACCCCATCGCCCCCAGTTGGCATATCTACAATAGATATCCCAGCCGTGCAGTCAGTCACCCCGCAGGGCACCTTGTGGCGAGGTGTCGGGGAGTAGCGACCCCGCGGGAACCGAGCGCTCCCGGGGGAGGTCCCTGTCCTCACCTCCGGACTGTCCTAGTGGCAGTTCGGAGTGAACAATGACGAGGTTCAGTATCCCCCACCTCTGGCTTGCCTTTGTTGGCCGTCCAGATTGGAGCCGCCAGAGCTATATGCTCGGGGGTGGAAGTGTCTAATGGCGTAATAGCGGGGAAACCCGCTCCGGGCCCGCGGGCCCGCGATGGTGAAACCGGTGCCGCACCTCTCTACACCCCTAGCCGTTCAGCTGATGTTGCCCCCTTGTTGCCATTCTCGGTAACCTTTTTGGGAGCCCATCGACCGAACTGGCGAGTCACCGTCTGCCATATTTTTCAATTTTTAATATTGAAAAGGCAGACGCCCATAGTCCCCATAGACCCAACCAACCGATCCACCGAACACCTCCTTTCCATAGCCTAGATTCGTAATTCCCATATTTTGCAATAGTCCTACTGCCTACATTGGCCGCGGACTGCCCAGGGCTGTATCTCTATAGTGCAGTCATGGGCAGGCTGCGGCTGGTGTCCCAAAACACATTAAAATTCTCTAAAGGGCCTCTGCGTGTTGGACCTGTGTCCCCACGTAAGCCTCCCAAAGGACCGGGTATCTTCCTTCTGGTGATACCCGTGTATTATGGAGAGAAACATAATAATAATAATACGGGCATTTCTCCGCAACTCGACGTCAAGCGCCTATTTTGCGTGAGAGAGGGAGGTGGGGGAAACCAGCTAAAATTGAATGCAATTTCATTGTAACCGGTTCAGTAAAATTTGCGTGAAAGAGTAACAAACACACACACATCCTCACAAACTTTCGCATTTATAATATTAAGTAGGATAATAGTTGTGCTGAAAAAACTGATTCGTATTCATCAGATATGAAACCATAGATGTCTGTGTATAAACCCTGTAATAGAAGCAGGAATAAATAAGTGGATTAAACACCTATATAATTAAACCCTTAAATTAAATAACCTCAAAATATACGAACTTTATTGGAACATCAAAGCAGGATCAACTGAGCTCCGAGTTTTATTCGAATTTGTTACATTTGTACAGAATAAACACGTTGTAAGTCAGCTTTTCTCTTTTTACGATCAATTTTATTAGCAATGTCGTATGGATGTCAATATTGGAGTTAAAAAATATAGGTTTATTTAGAGAGAAAAATTTAAAATTTACGTGTAACGTTAGAGCAGCTAATATTCTTTCTGTGTGCTATGCTTTTTGTAGTATACTTTTTAAAACGAAACTATATTCATTTTATATCTAGGTACTATTATATAACTGGGGCAATATTGAAACAATATTGGATTTTTGTCTTCATATTTTAATTTACTGTAATTAATTATGATATGTTTATACGTAGTAATTTATATATGTAACTTTTACAATGACTTTTTGTTTTGTACCAATTGAATTATCCATACTAATATTATAAATGCGAAAGTAACTCTGTCTGTCTGTCTGTTACT
>CAJQZN010041028.1:25272-50454 GCA_907164685.1 Colias eurytheme | reverse complement strand
AAGTGACAGTAGTACCCACCTCAACGCTTCGCTTATGAGGCGTGCAAAATGACTAGATTATTCATTGATGATGATTGATGAGATCCTATGCCCAACCCTAATCCGTCAAAAGTTAGTTTGGGATGAAACTGACTCTTATGTTATATTAACTACCAGGTCTTATAAAGTAAAATCTATATATTAATTTTAATACCTATCTATATAGCTTACCTTTAATTGTACCCCTTTTTCGACAAATTGTGCGGACGGAGGAATGTGCATTTTAGCATATTTATAGATTACTAGCGGCCCGCCCCGGCTTCGCCCGTGGTACATATTTACGTTTTCTCTACATAAAAACCATCCTCGTACTTCAAGGAATATAATAAAAAAAGAATTATCGAAATCGGTTCAGCCGTTCTCGAGTTATGCGCTTACCAACACATTTTGCGATTCATTTTTATATATAAGATTTAGAGTAGGAATGCAGTGCTAATACTACCTATATAAAAAATTCTACTTAAAAATACATTGCCATGTACTTGACACACACGCATATAATGTACTTTCTTGTTTATAAGGTCATATTTCGGGCACTAGACATGACCAATCAACAGAGTTTCGTTTAAAAATAGTTTTTATAGTTATCCATTGAATAGATTTAAATGCTCCCGCTATCAATTCATATATGAGTCACTCTCATATAAATAAAATGAGTCCAGAACCTTGCGTTATTCAACACACGACGAACACACCTCTTACATTGTTACAAGCGTTTTATAAAATGTCGATGATGTCACATATTGTAATTTATATACAAGACGGCGCCACAATTATTTGAATATTTGCCAAAAGTCATACGACCTGAGAAATATTCGCGCGTTTAATTATTTAATGAGTGAATTAGTGAGCTGTATTTAGCATGTTCCCAGTTACAATTAAATGTTTCAGAATGTTGAAGTTCACGTTCAAAGTTTCCATATTTATTCCATGTTTCCAATTTGACATGATTGCAATAAGAAAGCTTTCCAACATCGTTTAATCACATTGATCATGGATTATATTTTAGATTAATATTTCCAACAGCTCTTGGACTATTATTATAGTGAATATAAAATAACGAAATCAGTCGATAAAAAGCGGTGTTTACTCTACGATTGACTTTATAATAAACATCATACCTTTACTTATTCTCGTTACAAGCAACCTTTTTCTGTTAAATTCCTGTTAAAACAAAAACTATTAAGGTTAAAAATATAAAAAATATACCGATGAACCTTCACTAATATACCTACTTGTGTGATTTATAATAAAACAAGCTTATAATATAAAAAAGGAATGCAAAATTTGTGGACCTATTTCATATTTGTAGAGAGGTTGACCTCGTAAAGTGATTACGTGAACCTTGTTTTTATATCGGAATATCCTTTGACATTTTTTCTTCTCGTATAAATATTCGAGTATTGTTATTCATAACATGGCGCTTGAAACTAATATTCTACGTTATCTAATGATACTTAGATTTGTTTAATTACAGGTGGAAAACTGTTAATGGTATAATATTATAATACTAGCTTTCCACCCGTTCTTCGCCCGTTTTGTCTAAAACTTAATAAATTGTATATTAAAACCTTCCTCTTGAATGACTATATCTATTAAAAAAACGCATCAAAATCCGTTGCGTAGTTTTAAAGATTTAAGCATAAATATGGACATAGGAACAGAGAAAGCGACTTTGTTTTATAGTCTACTAGCGGTCCGCCCCGGCTTCGCCCGTGGTACATATTTACGTTTTCTCTACATAAAAACCATCCTCGTACTTCAAGGAATATAATAAAAAAAGAATTATCGAAATCGGTTCAGCCGTTCTCGAGTTATGCGCTTACCAACACATTTTGCGATTCATTTTTATATATAAAGAGATACTATGTAGTGATGACTTTTCGTTACTAGAAAATTTTTTTCTGCCGACTGTCACTCACATTTCTGTTATACTATTGTAGTTAATACTTTAGTAGTAACAGATAGCTATAACAAGGTAAGTGCTGAGTCTTGTTAAATAAATTCTTGATGAGAACTACAAGAGATTAAAAATCTCAGAGCTATAAAACTTTTATCTCGTCTCTGTCTAGCTTTTTCTACTTTATTTCTAACGAATCATAAAATAAGACTAGTTTACTAAATAATTCATTTAACAGAAATACTTACTACTTTAAAGATGATGTTCTTCTTGTCCCATTATACAGGGTGTCCCACTATTGGTATACTAAACTCGAAGGGACTTGTAGTTTTTCATACACTGATCACGTAAAAAATACTTAAATAACACAATTACGTCAAAAACTTTTGCTATATTTTTCCTGAAAATCCATGTTTTCAATCATTTTGTCTATGAAAACATAATCTTAAACGATAGCTCACGTGCTGGTGGCAAAGTTGGGCGGGTTGCTTGTTATGGGTGTACATATAGAGATTTAAGAATTCATCTATTTGAAAAAAATGCGCCTGGAATTTTATAAGTATTTTTACGAACTCAATGTATGCAAAACTATAACCTCCTTTGAGCTTAGTATACCAACAGTGGGATACCATAATTCACTCCTTATATCGCAGTTAATTGCTGAAAAGTAGAAACACTACCAAAAAATACATTGCTATGAATTTATACACTGAACGAATTTTAAGATTTTATACAATCTTGCAAATAAACGATTTATTTAGAATACGTTTGATAAAAAGTCGAATTTTTCCATTCCAATTATTTCGGCATAATTAGTCTAAAATATAGAGACGTACTTTGCTCAGACAGAAAAATACATATAACATTATGATAACTAGCCTTTACTCAATACAAGATAAGTATGTATTGGAAGCTAGAATAAAATAGGTAACACATTGATTGGAAGCAATAAATAATTTATCATACAAATATGTTTCACCTTTACAATTTCGCTTTGCCCCAGTTCAGAAATCTGATAAGTAAATATCGAAAAAAATTCGCGCCGATAGCTAATCTTTAAATTGGGCTAGTAGGCTCCTGAACAAACAGAGGTGTGGAAACATTTATTTTAACACAATTTATTATTACTATTGGCATATTTATTTCAAGATTTAGTGCAACGCATTTTGATTCTAATTCTGCAGAATTCTAGACATTAACAGATAATTTTTTTCAGTACTTTATTTGAAGTAATGTTTCCGCCGATAGATCTAATATCATTGTAGTCGACGGGCTATATTTTTACATTTAAAAGAAGATGTATGTTAGCGAATATATATATAACACACTATACTATAACTACATTAATAAAATAAAAGGTTATTACGCTATACATTTTTTATTTGATACAACCGATGAAACAATAAGAAAGATAGCTAGCTCCATTGAAATCTCGCAGTGCTAATTAAAGGTCCTAATTAATATTTCTACTACTTATTTCAAACTCTGTCCATTCAACTAGACTTCGTTTCGAAGCGTTTTTGAATTGTTATATTACCTACCCAGATATTAGTTACCCTCGGCCTCGGTTCAGAAAGCATTCGCAGAAATGACGACAATAAACTCCGTACGAACGTACTTTTGAAGCATCACTTCAAAATAGTTACAGGAACCCAATATATGTGTCAAGGAAATATACAGTATCAAATTACAACAGCTTAGTTAAATCTCTTTGAGTCCAAATAAAGTGCCCATATGGCATTAATTATGACGGTATTTATTCCCAATTAGGAGAAGATAAATTACTAAAGACAAGACGAGGTCATGTAGTTAGTAGAGGAACCGTTATAACGATTAATTGTAATCGTTTTATGTTTCATTGTTTATTGAGATAAAAGTTACAGAATAGACACCGACAAGCTGCAGAATTAACTGACCTTAAAAATAAACTTTATGGGACAAAGATGATGTTTCCCTTCGCTGTAGTTGTAGACATTTTAATTTATCTATACTAATACTAGATTTCCGCCCGCGGCTTCGCCCGCGTTTTCAAAGGAAAACCCGCATAGTTCCCGTTCCCGGGGGATTTCCGGGATAAAACCTATCCTATGTGTTAATCCAAATTACCCTCTATATGTGTGCTAAATTTCATTGTAATCGGTTCAGTAGTTTTTACGTGAAAGAGTAACAAACATCCATACATTCATACATCCATACAAACTTTCGCCTTTATAATAGTATTAAGATTAAGATGATAAAGCTTAAGAGTTTGTTTGAACGCGCTAATCTCAGGAACAACTGGTACGATTCGCAAAATTATTTCGGTGTTAGATAGCCTATTTATCGAGGAAGGCTATAGGCTCATATTATCAAGCTTAAACCAATTACAGGAGCGGATCAATGCGGGTTAAACCGTGGGGCACAGAGCTAGTGTTTTATATGATTGGAAGATTAATAGAAGAAAACTATAATGCATTCATTAATGGGTAAGAATATAACATTGATAATTATACGCATATTCCTTGCATATTCTATAATTATCTTACTGACAGTAATTATTTTATCATCATTCATCACTATTATAACTGTTTTCTCTCAATTACCAAGCGATTTTCAGACGTTGGCATACAATATGATATCTATTATTGTTGTTATTTTTGAGTTATATTCATTCCAGTCTCTTATACAAATATAACATTTAAACGGTTTAATTTGGCAACGTAATGTAGGCTATAAATTGTTTAGCTTTTTTTTTAATCTTCATGTTGACATTAGTCGCACATACGAAAGCAAGAGCTGCCAAAGTGTCACTGACCCGACGTGTTTGAATTTAAAATTATTCAGATCTCATCCATGCTTATCCAAAATATAGCGTTTCATCATCGTCATCATAATCATCAGCCCATATACGTTCCCACTGCTGGGACACGGCCTCTTATGAGGGTACAGGCCACAATCCACCACGCTGCAGCTGGCCAAGTGCGGGTTGGTGGTCTAATATTATTAATGCGAAAGTTTGTGAGGGTGTGTGTGTGTGTGTGTGTGTTTGTTACTTTCACACAAATTCTACTGAACCGAATACAATGAAATTTGGCACACATATAGAGGGTAACTTGGATAGGTTTTATCCCGGAAATCCCACGGGAACGGGAACCATGCGGGTTTTTCTTTGAAAACGCGGGCGAAGCCGCGGGCGGAAAGCTAGTATTATATTATATTATACAAATATTGATATTATAATATGGGTATGGTAATTCGGTCAGACTCACAATGAGGTGTAAAGCAATCGCTTTATTGAGCATTGAAAATAAGAAACATAATCAATACCTAGATTGTATCTTTTACACTATCATCAATAAAAAATATTCAAGATTGATCATAACGAATTGTGTAATTTAGTTTCACAGAAATTAAATAATTTCTATAATTGAATGCTTATTTCGAATATTATCAGTTATATTGGTGCCAGTCGCGTAATTCCAAACCAAATTACCAACAATTTTAGACGACGTCTTTAAAAAGGCAAAGGAATCGAAAAATTCCGAGCTGGAATGAGAAATTCCAAGGAAATTATAGGAAAAAAAGTGTATTTACACAAACGAACTACAATTTTCATCAGATAGAAACTATTTGTATGCACGAATGGCTCCGGAAAAAATAGGTGCAAGCAAAATTCTATTACGGGGTAGCTGGGTCACATCGAACATTGTATAACTTTACGAGAGCACGTGATGAATCCAGCAACTGTGGCTCAAAATGTTTGGAAGCTTCCAGAAATTTCAGGTTTATAGAAAGTGATTTAATAATAATATGTAGGTATATTGTATACTCTGTTGTATGAGCCAGTAGTAGTAGGTAGTTAACCCATTGACCACCGAGCGGCCCGATCGGGCCGAGACACAATAGATTTTCTATTGTGTCTGTGATCCGAGGACTGACGGATTAAATGGTTATCTGACAAAATATGCGTTCTTACGTGTTAACTATAGAAGTGTATGCAAATGTATAGATTTTAATAACCTACAAAATCACGTATATTATGCTAATTGTACAATGGATTTCCCAAACAAAGTATTAATACTAATTTAAACTCAAACAGGTTACATTAAATTCGATTCGATTATAGAAAAAAGAAGTAAGAATGTAGAACATCTATACCGTTCGATTTACGTCTTTTATGCGATTTTAGCATTATTGTCTTTAAAGATAAAAAAATTGAGCTAGTATTTTATTATGGCTTCTTTTCCGGCCATATATTTTATGCCACTATAAATATCTTGTTTTGTATTAATCTCCTTTATACCACTTCTTTTTAAACCAGCTAGTTTAAGAACAAGACAATCAATCTTTAATAGATCACTTTCATTAACATTAATAAAAAGAACATATCAGTATACCAGGGGCCTTAGACAAAGTAACAATTAAAAAACGATAACGAAGTTAGAAAAGGCAAAAATGTATGGGATTGACATACGCCGCGTTAGATCACGTGGTCTATCTAATGTCAATCCCATACATTTTTCCTTTTCTAACTTCGTTATCGTTTTTTAATTGTTACTTTGTCTACGGGCCCTGGTCCACACTGACCGAGCTGCTTCGCGCGACACTGCTTCACGAGGCTGCTCGCCTTGCAGAAACCGCCTTATGACAATTTCATAACACGCTTCTATTGTTCTTCATAAGTTTTAATTAATGTCAAACACAAGACAATAGTGGATGGAAAAAAACAAATTTAAACACTAAGACTAAGGGATAAGGACAAATTCTGGTTAATTATTAACTAGAAAAGCTGTGTTTACTAAAAACTTGACTCGTCTAGACTTTGATGCTCAAGAGTACATTTCGGCTATTATTCGGGTGTCCTAGCAAACAATCATTAGTTCAAGTAGTTTATTTTTAAGCCCAAATTTTTTTTAAAGATTAAGGAGACTCTATTTTTATATTTTCCCGAAACTACTAGTATTAAACTACTAGTAAATCAATGTGGAAATTATTTGTCAGTTTTAATATAAGAAATTAAGTAAACTAAAGATTGAAACATAAAATCAAAACTTACCTATTTAAAAAAAAAGCTTAGAGTGGCCGTACACGGCTGTCCAGTGTCCATAGCTGCTCACACCACTCGGTCGCGGCTTCAAGCCGTCCGCGTCGCGTCGCGTCGATCTCAACTGCTTAAAACGGTCCGTGTACGGCCGCTCTTAGATATACATATAAAGATGGCTTGGCAAGTTAACCAATCAACTTACATAATATAATTTTATAATATTATTGATTATAAAGTAATTGACATGGCATGAAATTATGTATTAAACCTACTATGACCTACTTCGTTAAACTTGAGTGACGCTAAAAGGCATCCGATCTTTTGGAAGGCTTACGTAGGAACATTGATGCAACGTAGACTTCTTTAAGATTTGTTATGTGATTTTTTGACGTGACAACGTCTTATAATTTGATAGAGCCGGCTGCACGCACGAAAAAACATGACTCATGCGGCGTTACCTCGCTCTGAGGCGTTCCATGTAAGGCTTGAAGTGCAAGCAAGAGCGCGGAACGAGCAACAAAGAAGCACAATCGGCCTTAAGACGTTGTCACGTTCAACTATCGTCAGTAAACCGACTTTACAGACAACTATTTATTTTTACTTTAATTGATGGTTTGTATAAATATTTTGTAAAATTATTCATATTATATTACTTAATAGACCGGGAGATACTGACACAAAATTTCGAGTCATTTGTAACAGGATGGCGGTTCTACAGGGGTCTTAGTACGCAATGATAAAAAGAAAAATGATGGTGTGATCGCTGGTATCGGTGGTTTAGTCGCGTGGGCGTTAGCCGAACTCGCCGGAAAAATAGCGAAAGTCAAACGATTTGTAACACAAAAATTTTAGTATTTACCGATAGCCCATAAAAAAGAAGTAGGCGGTAGTGTCATGCCATACTTTTCCGGTGTGACTTACAGCACGCCATACCGACGCGAATATGTTGATTTAAATAAAACAATTATTCAACCATTTGTACCAGGCTAACTTTTGCACAGGTAACCATCGTCGTGCAGCCATTTACGAAAATCGCCATGCCATACTTTTCGGACGATTCCAAATGGTCACCATACCGCCGAAAATCTGCAAAAAAAATTTATTTCGCCAAACTTTTTGTACCAGTATTGCATTTGGATTTTTGGAGAGTATTTGATAAAATGTGACCATTATTATATTTGCCATACTTCTAGTAGGGGGAAAAAGTGCTGTCATACTTGAAAAATTA
Organism: Colias eurytheme; assembly: GCA_907164685.1. Taxonomy (NCBI): domain Eukaryota; kingdom Metazoa; phylum Arthropoda; class Insecta; order Lepidoptera; family Pieridae; genus Colias; species Colias eurytheme. The sequence continues at coordinate 42,264 of CAJQZN010041028.1, read as the reverse complement.
ATTTAGTATGAATTTATATAAGTGAAGATTTCCAACACCTAGATCTTTGAAATTTTGTATTTATATTCTTTGATCCTCAAACTTCCAGGAAAAATAAGTACCATACTGTTACAAATCGTTTGACTTTCGCTATTTTCCGACGAGTTCGACTAACGCCCACGCGACTAAGCCGCCGGTACCAGCGTTCACACCATCATTTTTCTTTTTGTCATTGCGTACTAAGAACCCTGTAGAACCGCCATCCTGTTACAAATGACTCGAAATTTTGTGTCAGTATCTCCCGGTCTATAAATTGAAAACAACTTGCAAAGAAAAATAAATCTCTAGTTAATTTTATGAATAACTAAAAGAGAACTAAGTACTTGAACACAAACAAACCAATGTTTAAGAATACTTTTCGAAGTCGAATTTTGGCAACAAATATTCAAAGTCGGCTTATTACAAAGTAAATAATATTCTTCAGAAAGTCATCAAAGCAGTACATTCATAGCACGTACAATACTGACTTATCGCCTTTGTTGTTTTTACTTTGGCATACTTTGTTTGATGTTAGGAATTTCCTGTTGTTCGATAAATAAATTCAATGGAGATTCTTTGGAAAATATGGTAAATCTTATTTTAAGATCATTTATGGTTTTCAGGCAATATTAAATAAGGTTTCTATGCTGTAAATAGGATACAAATAACCTAAATAACATATCCGATAGGTATATAAACTAGGTACTTAAATCCAAAGTAAAATTTTCGCAATACTGATTATAAGCCATAACTTTTGTACAATATAATGTATTTTCACTTCTATGATAAAAAATGGGTACTTATGTACTAATTACCCTTCAAGTATATTCTATCACTTTCAGTATAAGTTTCATTAATTAATATGTCTTTAACAAGTCCAAATGACCTACAAGCTTGTAATCTAATCCATTTACTTCTTTTTTTGCTCAGAATTAATAACATACCTGGTAAACAATTAGCCTTATCTTATACTATAAACGCTTGATTATATTTACATAATCTACGTATAACATATGTGGTATAACTGGTTAATGGTAATAATCATATATTATAGTGATTCATTGGCGCCTAGCTATTTACAGGACATGTTTTATCTACATTTATTATATAACTCATATATTTTATAAATAAACTACAAAGTAGAGCGTTGATTCAACAATCTCTATGAATGGTATAAATTGTTATAATTCATTAGACGAGATTTCTACACCATTTATTCCATTACCGATTTATTTCCTTTATAGACAAACTAGCTTTTCGCCCGCGGCTTCAACTGCGTTTTCAAAGAAAAACCTGTTCCCGTAGGATTTCCGGGATAAAACCTATCCTATGTCCTTTCTCGGGTATCAAAATATATCTATACCAAATTTCATGCAAATTGGTTCAGTAGTTAAGGCGTGATTGAGTAACAGACAGACAGACAGACAGAGTTACTTTTGCATTTATAATATTAGTATGGATGTTCAGTATTAGGTTATACTTTAAAAATAATGATATGATGATTTGTGAATTTAATCAAATACAGAAAAGATAGATATCTTTCACCCCTAATATAATGTACTTTTGTAATAGTTTGTTATTTAGTCCTGAGTGAAAGAGGCGAAGGTTAAGTCGGAACTACCGACTATCTCACTGTGTTTCAACCTGCCATTACATGGCGAACTTACCTCGTTGGTAGGGAGAATCATATCAATATTATAATCTATACTTATCTATACTTATATTATAAAGCTGAAGAGTTTGTTTGTTTGAACACGCTAATCTCGGGAACCACTGGTCCCATTTGAAAAATTACTTCGGTGTTAGATAGCCCATTTATCGAGGAAGGTATATATCAAGGCTATATATCATTACGCTACGACCAACTGGGGTGGAGCCTCGGGGGTGAAACAGCGCGGAGGAGCTAGTAATATTATAAAGCTGTAGAGTTTGTTCGTTTGAGCGCGCTAATCTCAGGAACTACTGGTCCCATTGGAAAATTTATTTCGGTGTTAGATAGCCCATTCATTGAGGAAGGCTATAGGCTATATAATATCATCACGCTAAGACCAACAGGAACGAAGCCACGCGGGTGAAACCGCGGAGCGCATTTATGTACTGATGTACGTACGCTATTGATGTACTTTGATGTACATAAAACACCTGTAAAAATAAACATTATTATTAATAATATATTTTTATATTAAAATTACATAAGATATAATAGTAGTGAAAAGGTTGAAGTAAAAGGAGCACGATAAGATTTCAGGAATTCAGGAGTGGACGAGGAAACGTGAACGTGAAATTTTGTAGGCTGCATGAGTAGGAGTACAAAAAGCTGTTAAGAGGGATTTTTTTATTTTAAAAATTTTTACTTTAAAAACGTGTCACATGGTACACATAAGATTTTAGTTCTAATTATTATTAAAGCTACATAAGGTTCATAAAAAATGTACATGTGTTTATTAAACTCATTCGCAGCTTTTCTAAATCACTGTAGTCACGCAACGTTTTCTATTGAAATTGCGCCTACACTTGCACTTAATCGAGGGAATCGCTGCACTAATAGAATGCAATTCGCAATGAATTCTCTTACTATCTTATGTGGATTAAATAATATGATAAACAGAGTTACTAATTAAGTAATTAGTGTTCGCTCATATGTACAAGGATTCATCAATTAACGTTTCGTGGAGAGAAAAACGCATGCGAACTTACCTACATACAATTACCTACCTACTACAGATTTTTACGTTATTATTTAGTTACTAGCGGTCCGCCCCGGCTTCGCCCGTGGTACATATTTACGTTTTCTCTACATAAAAACCATCCTCGTACTTCAAGGAATATAATAAAAAAAGAATTATCGAAATCGGTTCAGCCGTTCTCGAGTTATGCGCTTACCAACACATTTTGCGATTCATTTTTATATATAAGATATCACAAAAGTCTAAATCCTTATTATTCGTTCAAACTTCAAAATATATTTACAGTTTTTCTAGCGATGGACCTTTTATTGTTGGACCAAAAATAGTCGAAACTACTTTATGAAAAAGTGTATATAAATCATTTGAAACATCTATTGCGATTAAATTATTATAGTGTTACACTTCACCCTTAATATTACAAGTACTGTAAGTTTAGTAGTTAGTTCTTATTACATTTCAAGTTTACAAAACCACACGATTATGTGCCATATACATAGTAACAGTAATACCATTTTACAATCCAGATATAGCATTAAATTTTCCTTAATGTAACTTAATAAGGTATTCAGAGATGTGATTCCTCTTATTACAGCATTTATAAAGTGTCGCCTTGATACAAGATAATATATACATGGCTCTAAGTTCTAGTATTCACATAATAATATTGTAATTTTGAGATAGCTGTTTTATGAAACTGTAAAATATTTACAACGCTAAACAAAAAGGGAATATGGTGAAGAAGACAAATATATTAATTTCTTTGACTACTGATATTAATGAAAACCATTTTTTTACACAAAAAATTGAAAATTTAAATATGTAAAATCCTATTTTAAATTCAAAAATTTTTACTTTGCTCTGGTCAAATAATATAGTCTATATGGTTTCAATATATTATCAACATGTAGGTATACGTATACATAAGGATAGATAGAAGGAAATAAATAAATAAATACTCGAAATTAATCATCACATATCAATGACCAAAAAATGCATGCAAAGGTTTTTTTTTAATCTTTAAAATATCAAACGTGACACGTGAAAAGTGAAAAAGAAAAATGAAAAAGTATTTTTGACGTATTACTTTCGACTATCCTGATTCCACGTATAATGATGAGAATATATTCCAGATACATTTCGTTTTCGATACAGAATCCCACAGATAGTAAATTAATCAGTTTCGCGGAAGCATTGCCGCTCGCAGATAACTCGGATGCACTCACATCCGCTATGGATAAAATAAAGTATGATATAAATTTTCGAACGCATGTATTGATGCCGCGTAAAACGGATTTATATAGTTTATTCTACCGTTTTTATGATTCAATACCGTGATTTACGGAGCTAATATATGAATAAGTTATGTTGCTATTTTTCACTTTGTAGGATTAAATAATTGGGAATGGAGCACGCTACAAATGGAGACAATGGAATAAGCGTGATCATGGAATTTAATTAGAAGAAAGAAGATCAATTAAAAATATTTATCATCTTTACATTAAAAAACTTATTGATAACATAAACTAATATATACTTCTATACTTATACTAGGTAATATTATAAAGAGGAAAGGTTTGGAATTATGTATGTATGGTTTTCACGCATAAACTACTGCAGCGATTTCAAAGCTGCATCTTCACTGAGCAACATAGGCTATATTGCATTTTCAAGGCACAATTACAATCAATACATTTTTCGACAATTAGCAAGGAGGCGGGGTTTATAGATAATAATGTTTAGGTGTTTAATTACTAATTCATGTATCTTATCTATCTCTATGTTTATTTTGAAACGAATGGGAATCGCTGCAGCCTGCATCATGTCCTTAAAATATTCATAGATATTGTTTATTAAAAAAAACTATTATATTATTAATTAATGACGACAACGTCTGTAAACAGTTTCGAAAATAGGTGACAACACTGTGTGATGTCATTTCTCTAATCGTCACCATATTCAATGGGGAATATACTAAAATAGTTGACTCACATGTGGTCAAGTCGTAAATGAGTCAATTATTAATATATGTTTTGGAAAATAATATTTTGTGCGGTTATTACGTTGTACAGGATAAGTCAGATTAATTGAACCCGCTGTTATTCTAAAAATAAAAGGGAAACTAATATTACGTCTTTTTAGCGAAAAATACAAATAATATTCAAATTAATTTAATTTTGGTATTTTAATGGTGATTGCCTGTGGTGATTGCGTACAGGAATAATATTACCTCTAATTTATAATTTCGTCTCCACCTTTTAACATAAATTTAAATGTATTTACTTAAGTGAAAATAAAATAAATACAAAGCATATAAAATTTTACCTTTTCGTACATCTTCTAGACTTTTCTCTCTCCTTATCCTCGAACGTGTTCTTTTTCCATTATATTACACAGATTTTCAACTGTATTCTACAGCCAAAAGTTCCTCTCAGAATTCAAATAGTAGGTACACAAGTGATATGTCCCCAATGTCTAAGTCTAAACTGAAATAGAGCGGCAAATAAAGATAATTCAGAACTAATCACTACATTGTATTCTAACCGTATAAACCATTGGACCGTTATCACTCGCATTCGATGACGCGGTAAACTTAATAATGATAGCAGCGGATGTATGGACCATTAATACCTGCTTTACCTGACGGGACCTCTTCAAAATGGGCAGCGTTGGGCGAGTAGAGGCTATAGGAGCGGGCCTAAATGTTTATGAGCGTGATTGTAGATAGTTCATAATTGGCGGCAAACATCGACGATCATTTGTTGGGCCAACGCTGCCCATTGTGAAGAGGGCCCTTTAGGAGCGGATGTATGGGCCATTACCTGCTTAATACCTGAAATATCACCCTGTACGTGATACTCTGCCGACGCTTTGGGAACACTCGTCACGTCTGACTTGTTAGTTGATCGTAGAAGCTTTAATTCGTTGTTTTCTGTGTATGATTTCATTTGTTGAAGCGTTGGGTAGATTCTGCTGACTTTATATTATTATGTAAGGGTAGAGATGTCTTCTTGCTAGAGAAGATGTTGTTAAGAGTATTTATTTGTGTATTTTATTTCAATGTTTTTTTCAATATCATTATTAAACTAAGCGGACGATTTTATCGCAGGTGTTCTTCCTCGTGTACTTGCTACCACGTGCTACTATCTATACTAATATTATAAAGCTGAAGAGTTTGTTTGTTTGTTTGTTTGAACGCGCTAATCTCGGGAACTACTGGTCCGATTTGAAAAATTATTTCTGTGTTAGATAGCTCATTTATCGAGGAAGGCTTATAGGCTATATATCATCACGCTACGACCAACAGCAGTGGAGCCACGGGGGTGAAACCGCGCGGAGCAGCTAGTATAGTATATAAGTGTCATAATATATCGGCTGAAAACAGACAGTACATATTTTGTATTCTTGACTAGATCTTTGAAATAATATTTGAAGATATTTTAGGTCCAGATGATAGTCTATTTTTTATCCAGTTAGTGAACTCTGTATAGTGTATCAGTGTATCTGTGTAGTGAACCCATTATTATTTATTATACTATTGACCCGAAAATTATATTCCTGGGTTAGGAGAAAAATGAGAGATCATTTCCCTTTAAATCCATGATTGATTGCAACGACCCCTAGTTCAAAGCAATATTATCCCAACATGAGGTGTCGGTGTTTCCTACATTCTGAATAAAACAAAGGACCCTATAATAAGTTACTACTCTTGTTTTCTTCGTAAATATAGGTGTTAATATCCTTTAATAAACTTGTGCATTATGGATTTCCAAGACAGTTAAATTTGTACTAATTATCTCTGGACTTTCCGTAGAATATACTGTGTTATGTGACATTTTATCGACCTTTCTCAATCCTTAATTTGAAAGCAACTAACGTTTCTAATCAGCAAATAATTAGTGCGATTTTTCAATAAACAGCATTATTTTCGTAATATTGACTTTAGTGATGTATTTTATAATTATATCGAACATTCACTGTTGGGCGGACCAAATGAATTATTTAAGATGTTAGCCGAGTGGCTGGTGTGAATTTGGAAGGGCTATGCATAATTTAAATACTAAGGACAGACTTGATATTAAGAGTTGTATATAATTTTAACGCGTTATAATGTCTACTTGCTTGTTAACTCCTCTAAAACTAGTGATTAAAACACGCACATATTGAATGAGTCATGTTGGTATAAATGTAAGTAATACAGCATAATATTAATATTATTTATGTAAAACAAAGGAGCGTAACTATCTGTTCATAGATAAAAGGTTATCAGTAATAAATAGATCTGATAACAAGGGTGCGATCCTGATGGAACTTTTAATTTAATTCAGGAGAATTCAAATGTGTATCACTTCTAAGAGCTATGAGTTATGAGTAATTGTTGGTCTTGTTAAACTTTATGAAGACAATGAAACGCCTCTCCACGAACTTCTCTGCACTTGCAACAAGAGCTATTTTTATATTTATTTCATTAAAAATATTATGTTTAGGAAGGAAGATGTTTTGCTTCTGGCGAAAAAGGAATGTCGCGTTAAACAAAACAAAAGTTTTTAAAGTGTAAAATCTTGTTTCTTAAACTGGTGTAACATAGCGCACCGCTTTTTTAAATAATATGTTCAGAAGTTTTCCTTTGGCTAAAAAATGGAAATTGTCCATTATTTCTTGATTTTTATTTAACATAAGTATATTAATACTTATAACAGCTGTGTATTGACTCCCCGATTAATAAAATTATAATGTCTAAAGTAGCAATTTATCCAGATTTATTATCAAATTCCAACACTTCAATATTGGCTATTAAAGGCTAAAGAATTAATTAATCGCTTATTCTAATTGAACGCGAATATTTTCCCGTTATTTAATACCAATGTGAACGCACCTTAAAGCCGGTGCATCAAACAGTACGACGAATGATGTCATTACAAGGATTTTATTTATCTCATACATTTTTGATTAATCATCGACCTTTAGTATGTGGAACTATACTAACATTATACCTACTATGTAATATTGCTCTAGGTAAATTATATACCACTAGTGGTCCGCCCCGGCTTCGCCCGTGGTACATATTTCGCAATAAAAGGTAGCCTATGTCCTTTTTCTCGGGTATCAAAATATCTCCATACTTACCAAATTTCATGCAAATTGGTTCAGTAGTTTAGGCGTGATTGAGTAACAGACAGACAGACAGACAGAGTTACTTTCGCATTTATAATATTAGTATGGATTTGCATTAAATGCTCTAGATATTATAAAATATGCAAGGCTATGTTCTATAAATCTCTTCTCTTCTATCTTCTATAAAGGCAATTTTGCATATGTTTTCTTAAATTGTAACCCTACATTAGGTAGATACTCTTTAACCTTCAAAGTATAGAGCTGCATAAAAGAGCGCTTGAAAATTTTAAGCTTGCAAAAACATGCACTTTATACACATTAAATGTGTACTTTATTCGCAAAATATTAAAAAAATAACATAATATTGAGTTGAATGAAAGCTTTCTTTAACAGCACAGACATTTCAATCTATAGGTAATATGTTAATCACTAGTTTAATTTATTCGAGTAAAAAGCGACCAGTTATTTACTATGCCATTAAAATAACACAGTCAAAACACGCAAGCCTAATTTTAATATTTTACAAATAACATGACAAGTCTAATAAGCGAATCGTTTAGCTTAATAACTATTTATTAAAGAATTTTCAATCCAAATATGCCGGTCGAATGTTTAGTTATTATGTTATGATATGCAATATTAGACATGGAAACTTTTTAAATTAACGAAGGTTGTGCGATAACTTTCTACATAATATTATAATTTAGCTGAGTATTATCAGACAGTATGTACTATTAGGATGTATGAGACAGATACAGTTGTCGAAAACGTTTGATATTTAGTTTTATAGCATTCGAATGATTGAGTGAGTGAATGACTTTATAAATGAGAAATTTTGAAGATTCCATTTTATGACTCATGGTCAATATACCATTTATAACGTAAGTGCGTTTTACTACTAAGTAGTCTAAAGTACTAGTAAGTAATATGGAAGTCCATAGTGATAGTAATAGTTAAAGTATTCCTTATCATATTGTCATCTCGATTCATCCACTAAAAATGTCACACAAAGCCGCTAAACGGGACATTTCATATTCATAAAAAAAAAAGTTTTAAGCTCGTCAAATGTCAAGAGTCAGAAATGATTTCTCGTCATAAAAACATCCGACCTAGACGGGTTTGTCGAGTGTCCAAAAACTTGACACTACAGTTGACAATTCTATGACACTAATCGGCGGTCTCAATGCAGACGTTTGACCTATATATATTTTTAGTTCGCGAATATATTTGTTTAGTAAACAATCGTGAATGATCTATGTGTTTTTGTGTGTAATTAGCATAACTAAATGTAATGCTGTTGTCTATTGACTATAGAAAATATAATATAGCTAGTGATATAATTAATGACTAGCTGTGCTCTACGGTTCTACCCGTATTACTCCGCTCCTATTTGTTTTATTGTGATGATATATAGCTCAAAGCCTTCATCGAAAAATAGGCTATCTACCAGTGAAAGATTTATTCAAATTGGACCCGTTATTCCAGAGATTAGCGCGTTCAAGCAAACGAACAAACTCTACTACTTCATAATATTAGTATAGATAAATAAAAGGTTGATTTTTATTACTCTGAAAGCGAATTTTATCGGCTGCTTTTACGGGATAGGTAGTTCCGTCTAACTGTGCCAAAATGTATGTAATGTATTGATAAGATAAAATGTTGTTTGGCTACCGATACCTACACTGTGACTCGTGAGCAAACATACTAAATGTGACACATGCAAAACGTTTAGTTTGCTAATTTTACAAGCTTGTTTAACAAAACGGATATATGACGGTAATATTTCTGTTTTATTATAACGATGACTTAACATAACTATAAATAAAATTATATAAGCATTTTATCGTAGCAATGCAATTTATAAATATTTAAAAAATAAAATATAATTTTTTCCAATAAGTAATAGTTTATTTTATATTACTTAATTGAGGCATTGTATTTTTTATCGTTATTTGTTCGCAGATTCACAATCCGAAAAATAAAATTTCATTTCCAATACCTAAAAATACAGCAAGTAAATAGTATAAAATTAATATTATTTTTATTGCTCTACATTGTTATAAATTCTGTACAAAATTCACATGAATTAGAATTCGGTTTATTTACACTATTTTTTTATTTAAATAAGTAAATATTGCAGTCTCATCTATACTAATATTATAAAGCTGAAGAGTTTGTTTGTTTGAACGCGCTAATCTCAAGAACTACTTGTCCGATTTGAAAAATTATTTCGGTGTTGGACATTTATCGAGGAAAGCTATAATAAATCATCACGCTAAGACCAACAGAAGCGCAGCCACGCGGGTGAAACCGCGGAGCGCAGCTAGTTGTATAATAATAGCGAACACGTCGCTTTACCTTGATTTCGAATTTAAAAAAGAAACGCGCAAAATTTAGCACCCATCATGATATAAATATCTTTATTTATCGATATTTGCGTCCGGGCATTCGCTCTTAGACATTCTTATGAATGAATTTAGATAATACTAACTTTAATATATACTAAATATATAAATATACTGCTAAAAGACGAATGAATTTGTTAGGATTATTATATAAATTAATCCCTATTTCCATTGGTCACGACATTACGCGTGAAGACTGGACTGATTTCGATAATTCTTTTTTTATAATATTCCTCGAAGAACGAGGATAGTACTTATGGAGAGTAAACGTAAACATGTACCACGGGCGAATCCGAGGCGGAACGCTAGTAATATAATAATTCCAGATAAGACACATTATTAATTTAAGGGTCTCAAAATAATTCATTATAACGATTTTCCTCACAAATTACTCACTTAATTTTCGATACTATTTACCTTTATTGACATCGTGTATTTTACGTGTAACATAGCTATATGTGGTTTAGGTTTTAAGCTCTTTCCTTGCGCGGTATCCAGAGATACATTCAGTGATCAGTCATAAAGGCGACGCTGCGTGTGCGCGCGCACCCACATCGTGTGTAGTATGGAAGTGTGATTTTTACGTGAAATTTGTGTTGTGTTGTGATTTGTGATGAAAAGTTAACATGATGAAGTTAATTTTGTAAGTAATTTTTGTGTTTACGTGGTTAATTATTTTATTTTTATATTGATATTTATATAATAAGTCGAAGTAAAATAATTTGGTATTAACAGTTTTATAGAAAATATTTGCAGATTTTTTAACAAATGAATTAAAATTTATTCGGCAACATTAATATTATAGAATTTTTTACACAGAACTGATGCATAAATTGCTTAGAATATTGTTTTTTTGAAGTTTGTTTACATTTTTTTACACTTGAAATTGATCTTGAATTTCTACCGGTATTTTGACTTTATTAAGAGTTATTTCGAAAATGTTTAAATGTTAAAAAAACCTGTGTGACTTAATTCATAGAAATACACTGCAATCTTCATATATTTTATATAATTGGTTTTAAATTTAAATCTTCTGCAATAAATATAACCGTTTTGAACGCGCAACTTATTAAAATTACACGTCAGGATGGGAAGTTTACGGGATAATTTTAGGTTTAAACTTGTTTACTGGAAAGCGGTTTTTGTAATGACCAAGAATGCTTTGCAAATGGTTAAACATAAACATGTTTTTCTTAAGCTATTCCATAGCTTTTATCTCAAGACATTGAACGCGGCGACCGAATGTGAAAATTCCGTAACGAAAAAACCTAACACCTACACTCAACAACCTAACACTCCAACCGGCACAGCGATGGTATGCAATAGCTTTACCAAGGCAGTTCTCGAGTGCCACAGTCACACGTATTATTTTTTAATAAATATCGATTCCTAGATATTAATAAGGTGTCATTATTTTAACATACAAATAATTATTTCTGGAATATTTGATTGGTTAAATATTTATAAGACACTTAACTCTTGTATACTATTTCATATAATACTATTAAATGTTTTTAAAATAATATACTTTGGACGAATGTAATGATAAGTTCATTCCTATTAATAATAGGATCTTATAATTTATATTATCTATCGCTCATTTAAAGGTCACGGTTTTATTATGATTACACAATAAAATATTTTTGAAGATTAATTTCATATATTAACTAACTACTTAAATTCTTAATCTGTTAGAGACAATAAATAAAATATAACAACAAACAATCTATGAATTTTAAATATCCTTTTCATATTTAGGTATATAATATGTACCTAATTATAGTAAACAATAAATTATTTACTGAAGTGTGGGAAGCATTTAAGCGTAGGAAGGGGTCTAACAAGACAAACCTGCACTATTAAATTTAAATGCATATTATTTGCAAGATTGTAATGAAAGTTACCTACTCGTATATAAGTACAATCATGTACAATTAAATATTTCTGACCGCCTCCTTGGTACAGTGGTTGAAGCGTGAGCGTAGCAACGAGGGGTCCTGGGTTCGATTCCCGGAGGAGACGAAGAAAAAAAATGTCTTGGTCTGGTAGGACACAGAAGGCTGATCACCTACTTGTCCCTAAAAAGAAAATCGATCAGTGAAACAGATGTATAATGCATCTGCCCCTTACCCCACTTGGGGACATGGGACTTCCCTATAAATATTTCCATGTTACATTTAAGATGCAATAAGTAAGATATTAATCTATAGGTATTATTAAACATTAGCTAGCTTTGCTATTACTAATTACTACCGATAAAGGCAGGGCTATATTATGATATATATAACACGGAAAGAATTTTTAAAATTGGTCTAGAAATTTCAGAAATTAGCGCGTTCAAGCAAACAGAAGAACTGAAGATTTTAATTATTTGTATAATTTTCTGCATCACTTCATTCATGTAAGTCACAACAAATCACTGTACAATAGAGTTACATACATCACTACATAGTATAAAACAAAGTCGCTTTCTCTGTCCCTATGTCCCTATGTATGCTTAAATCTTTAAAACTACGTTTCTTTTAATAGATATAGTGATTCAAGAGGAAGGTTTTAGTATATAATTTATTATGTTTTAGACAAAGCGAGCGAAGCCGCGGGCGGAAAGCTAGTATTCAATAAAATAAATTTCTCGAAAGGAAAAAAAATATGAGATGATATGGTATATAAAAATTTATTTTTGTAGTTACATGACAATATTAAAATAATGTACTTACTCTCTTTTATTTTTCTTCTAGGTATGTTTTTCAAAAGCTAAAAAAGCTAAAATCAAACGTACTTTATAGTCGATAATCATACATGGGTCTAAAAAGTATTTAGACCCATATAAAATACTTTTTAGACCCATAAATAAAATACTTTTTAGACCCATGTATGATACAAATCTAATCTAATTTCAACTTTCTCCAAATAGCTTCGATTAATTACAACATTAACTCATAAAATAAGAGTACCTAACCTGCATATTTTTATACATTTATAATTACACTATTTATCTGCGTATCTAATTGCATTGATTATTTTAAACGTTTGTTAGATTTAATATCTACAATTAAGGTTTTATGACTCCATCAACCTTGGTTTATAGGGACCAGTTACTTCTATTTTCAATATGTGGGTCATTTGTATGAAATGCCTTAGATTGTTTAACAATTAGGTATTGAATGCAAATTTTAAAATACAGTACATATTTTAATTGTTGAAATTTATTATACCTATATACTCTTCGGTACATATGAACTGAAATAAGAAATGGTATCTAAAACTTCTTACAGAAATCGAGAACTTTCGTAAAATTTTCTCGTCTAGCAACTTTTTGAAATATTAGATACTTACCTGACCATAAGCCTTTATCGGGCTATCAATTTTAAAATCGTTATTTCTTAAATTATTCACTAAACGGTAAAACTATCTAGGTTTATAGGTATCCTGCGCTGAACAAAATCCTATTTCACAGGTTAACCAGTTAAATCTCCTACCGCCCACATTATACCTTCACCTATGTAAAGCAGGCACACAAAGTTAGACTACCCTAGATCTTAGTATAGATAATATTATAATAATATTATATTAGGATGAATGTAGGTAAACTCTGTTAATGACAGACAAATAAAGTTTTCGCATTATAAGAACAAGGGTACAATACTGTTATTATAAATGCAAACATAAGACTCTTTATGAATATAATATTACATGTGCATGGCTGAACGAATTAAGGTACATTTTTGTCCAGGTACCTACATCGATATAATCATTAATTGATAGATGCTGTTTTTATTGCAATTACTAAACTTTCCGCTAAAACTGTAACAACAAATCCATATTAGTATTTGAGTAATAAACATCAATCGAACTTACCATACTTAACACTGATAGATCCAAACAAATTTCGCTATCGCAGCAAAGTATAATGTTTCATATTTTCCAATACAAACGTGTCTGTCTGACACAAGTAATAGCCATTGGACTATTACGTGACTTCACACGGTGTTCGGGGCCAAGACAAACAATATAGCACCTCTCAGCTGTATACTTTCGATGTACCTACTGGCAACTATAATATTAGAAATATTGCTGACGTTTCAGGTAATATTGCTTGAAGTTCCAGAATTAATCATTGCATTCATCGGTCCATAACTTTTCATGTTCATTATTTTTTAAATGTGTTTGTGTATGTGCGTATGTGTAAGTATAAATGAGTGTAAGAATCGAACATGGTTTTGGATAGAATTTCAGATATATAGGTACAAACCTTTGTATCTTATATATATAAAAATGAATCGCAAAATGTGTTGGTAAGCGCATAACTCGAGAACGGCTGAACGGATTTCGATAATTCTTTTTTTATTATATTCCTTGAAGTACGAGGATGGTTTTTATGTAGAGAAAACGTAAATATGTACCACGGGCGAAGTCGGGGCGGACCGCTAGTACTTTATAAATTATAATCAAATCAAGTAAATATTATGTACATTATAGAAGATACGTTATAAGATACAGGCAATTAATTGGCCAGCATAAGGTCAGCATAATGTTGAATGCTCAAAATCTAAGCTCAAAATATAAATGAGACAATTGCGATAAAAATAATCTTATTTAAAGATCAATTAAAACCATGATGTCACCTACGTATAATTTAGTTCATTTCAATTAAAACATATGTGTGTCTTTCAGTTGTAAAAACATAAATTAATAAAAATTAAGTTTGGAATTCCGTAGTCCGTTGTTTTTGCCCGCGGCGCCCTCTTAATAGGCGTAGATATATAAAGTAATAATATAAACCTATTGTTTTAAAAACAAATAGAAATTCTCTCAAATACTCAGTAAATAAACAAAGCTTTTCTATTTCTTTACGTTGCTCTTTTTATGGGCATTTCGAATACACAATACTAATTTGAATTTCATTTTTCTTTGAACATTATTAACCTATAATTATGTTTATTGTATATTCATAAATATAACTGTTTATTAGTGGAAATTTGATTAGAAATTTGTTAATAGTAGAGTGACTATTGCGAATACAAATCAAATTCAATTATTCTAGTCTAGGCTTAATCAAATTCGCCTCTTTAGCATTTTCTTAGTCTGATTAAAACAGATTTTGACAAGTATTAGTTGTCTGATAACATTTATCTTGTAATTTGCAACATTAGTTTGAAAATGTGAATATTATTGTAAGCATTTTGGGCATTTTTCAACATCTTCTTGGAAAAATGCCTTCGTCTTAACCATTTTATTAAGATTAAAACGTTACTTTTTAATGTACCTATTATTATGAAGAAGATAATATATTATGTTCGAAAATAACAACGAAAGTCCAGGTTCTTGCAATGAGATTAGGGCTCATTATATTTTGAAAGAATTATTATTTCTTACATTAAAGGTACCTAGGCATAAAAAACATACCATTAACAATAACAAAACACCACGTATAAGTAGAGGTGAATACCCATCAATGCATCATTCATCAACACATTTTTGTTCCCATTGTACGGACTCAGACCTTTAATTAGGATTTAGGTCATAATCCGCTGACGAGGATATGTAGATTTCAAAGGAGAATGGGCATTTTACTATGGAAGTTGGGCCTGGACCCTTGAGTTGGACCAATACACATGAGATATTGTTTTTTTAATAGATCATAACACATACATAACGGGAAAAATATATATAAAAAAATAATCAACCGGGTTTTTGTACAGTCACATCAAGTTTTATTTCTTTCTGTATAATATTTTTGCAATAAATAACTGTTATAAGACAATGACAATAATATCTTTATGTTACTCCAATTCGTGTTTATTATAATTCAACGTAGTTAGACGTTTTTTGTGGTTAAACTCAGTCACTCCAGTGACATTTAGATTTATATTTACTTCACTCGAATTAAAAACACCGTTATTGTGCGCAAAATTATAGCCAAATAAATAAAACTTTTTGCCTTGACTGTACAAGAACCCGGTTGATTTATTTTTTTATTTTATTTTTTTCGTAAGGTATGTGTAATGATCTATCACAAAAACAATATTTCGTGTGTATTGGTCTTAGCCCAAGTTTCAGGCCCAATTTGCCCATTCTCCTTTGGGGCATCTACATAGATACCACATAGATTTAATTACGAAATGCGTCAAGGCCTAAGCTAGAGTCGTATATTTAAGTTCAAATAATTTAGCAAAACGTTGACATACTTTAAGTGAAACGAAAGAGTAACAATTTGATTTAAAACCATTAGAAAACGATATTAAATAACTAAAGACAATCAGTATATATAATTTACTAGCGACCCGCCCCGGCTTCGCACGGGTGCAATGCTGATACTAAATACACTACAGAAAAACTGTGAACGTTGTACATAATATATAAAAACATAGCGGCCCGGCCGGCCGGTACCGCCGCCAACGCTACGTCCCGCAATTTTTAAATCTGTAATATCTTCGAAAATATTCACTTAAATCATACGTTGTAAAGGGCCATATAGATCTATATTAAATGAACAATGTATTCAAGGTATTTAATTGGTTAAGGATTAATGCTGTATTGGTGAAAATCGCTTCGAAAATTAGCTATTATTTGTCGTAAAAAATAAATGACAAAAAATGTTATTGTGGGTTATCCATAAGAGATAGACATATACCATCGCGGACTTTTCTGTAGACCTTTTCAATGTGTAAAATACTTAGTACATTATTTTGATAAAACTCGTAGGGTTCAGCCTGCGTTTGCATATAAGCGGAAAAAATGTAATTTTTTACGACATCACATTAGAAACC
>CAJQZN010041028.1:0-24872 GCA_907164685.1 Colias eurytheme | reverse complement strand
CGTTGCGTAGTTTCAAAGATTTAAGCGTACAAAGGGACATAGGGACATAGGGACAGGGAAAGCGACTTTGTTTTATACTATGTAGTGATGATGATGATGACTAAACTTATGTTAACTGTTTAAATATTTTTATTGTACTTAACTCAAAAACTTTTTCCAAACTTATTTGTATTTAAAAATAGAGTTGAGGCATATTGCATATGCATTAACACATTTTTTACAAAAACATACTTTACTATTTCTCTATTATAGAAAAATATATATTATTTGTCAGGCATACAAAATCACTAGAAAACACAAGGCCAATTACGAAGCGCTTTAAATAGACACTAACTTGTATGTCGTAACTAAGTTAGCGAAGTTAGGACGCGAATAAACGAAACTACAATGGCGACCATCAAGGAATACCTATAATGGACGAAGTTGAGTAATTCAACTTGCTTGCATGTTAAGTGGCTGGGTTAACGTAATACATGAACGATAGTAATATTATAAATCTGAAGTTTGTTTGTTTGCTTGGAACGCGCTAATCTCAGGAACCACGGGTCCGATTTTAAAAATTATTTGACAGTTCGATAATCCATTTTTTCAAGGAAGGCTACATGTTATTATATCATCAAGCTAAGACCAATAGGAGATGAGCAATGCGGTTAAAACCGCGGGGCACAGCTAGTATGTAATTGAATAAAACTGTAAACTGTTTTATGAAAGAATATTTACGACTCTACAATTATATATTTATATTTTAGAAGTGGCAAGTAAGTCGATAATTAGGCATTAATTACATATTTTATGTGATAAGAATTAATGAGCGTATGATAATGATGACGTAATAAAAAAATTCAAATGTTTATTCAATAAAAATATGATTTTTTAAACAGCTCTACAACATAAAAACTCAAGCTTGAAATTTTACGAAGTAACGAATTAGTCCTCTGAGGTACACTTACATGCAAAGTTACCTAAGTTCTTATCTATTTAACTTTTTTCATTACTAAACCAATAAAGTGTTTATGTTTAAATGCTTTATTGATTATACATTGATACATGTCAAATTAATAAAATGTCGGTTAGAAAGCGGTCAAAGAGCTTCGTTAAGATTCCACGCCCTTTCTACAATCACTAAATGTAATTGAATTCTCAACAAGACAACGATCATTCCTGTTATTTTCCCATACAGTATCTGAGAATTTGTTGTTAAAATAATTGGAGGGTATTTTACAATCATTGGTGTTATAAATTAATAAAGCTGTCAAACTGTATTGGCTAACTCAATCAACAACTGTTATTATAGCAATTGTCTGGCTAGTGTCCTGGAATAAAAATTGGCGACAAATTATAAAATATAGGCACAAAGGTTCCGAAAGAACCATCGTGTGTGTATCATGTGTAAAATTATGGCCACTTTGAATGAATAAATGAATGAGAGCTCTATTGTAGACACCAAATAAAAGACAAAACATAATATGAAATACCGATAAATTGCACAATAGGCGACCTTATGACTACAGAGCTAATTTTATGATGTGGTCCTTAAAAATTGTAACGTAGTTACATCGGTGGAGTGTAGTTTGCTATTTAAATAATGTAATACGATAGATTAAGTAAAAATTGAGACCTCTCTAGTCTCCTCGTCAAATCTTCTTCACCAAAGCGAAACGCATTTTTAATCTGTGATTTCAATTATATTATCTGAATCACATCCCAGTTAAATTCCAGTATGAACTCATGCACAATGGAAATTAATGTTATATTTTTCTAAGCAATTACAAACATTTCAGTCTATTTTATCATCATTAGTCATACTTGTATTATCTCATAGTATCGCGTCTTCTGATGTTATCTCTGTTTCAGTGGATTCTGCTAGGTCTTTGACTGTGCCGATGATTAGTTCAATTAATTTATGACTACCATTTTTGTAAGTTATATTCAACTGATTCATACGGCTTGCGGAAAAATTGAAAGGAATAATTTTATTTCCCTCTATTCTATTAACATCTGAGAGGAATGATTACTGAATTAATGAATTATGATGATGATGATGAACTACAATATTTTATATAAAAAGCTAAATGTTTCATTATAATGTAACAATTTCCCTAAATGAAAGGTTATATTATTAATGAAAACAGCAAACAAGGGAAGGAATGGACAAAATAAATATAAAGGCCATGATTTAATATTCGTACGTTTATACTTAGATATATACGTATTTAGCCTTCAAATCAAACTACACTATTGACAGAAATCAATCAACAGTCATTGCTGACAAAGTCGACTGTTGACATTTCGGCAATCACAATTTGCTAATGTGACAGCGATCTCGCTGTTTTTAATACTGTTTAATTTGTGTGTGTGTAATTACGATCTCGTAATCAATGACGAAATGATATTAAGCAAATGCATGAAGCCAGTACATACCTTGGCTATACAATAATGACCATTATTTACTTCCAACATAGAAGTTATATTCCCAAATCACCTACTTGTATTTGATGTTGTACAACTAAGTACTAAAATAGTTTGCTAGAAAATTTATAGAACTTCTAGATAGTTTCCTGTGTAACAAATTCTGACCTGAATGCAATAGATAGTTAGATGATAGCTGATATCAAGAGAAAATAGATAGATCATAGACGAAGAAAAATAAAAACAACATTTAAACTACACGATACATCGCATTTTAGAAATAATTACTGGTAGAAATAGACATTAAGGCGTCGATGAAAAATCATGGAATAAGATAAAAACTAGTTCAGGTCGTGGAGATTGCCAAAATACACAAGATTTATATTTTTGGGTAACAATCAATCTTCTGTACCTAACATCGAATATGACAGCGGTCGCTTGTAAAAACTTGGTTTTTAAAATTTAACTGCCTGAACCTGTTTAAAAGACTATATTGTGTGTCCAGTCTGTACGATTATAAGAATTTGTAAACTTCCCAGAAATTTTAAATAGGTACCAAAATTATGACGTTATCGTAAGTAAATCATTCATAGGTATACGTTAAAATTGATATTACAGTTTTACATTTTTGGCCATACTTATAAATTTTATAATGAACTAGCTTACAGCCCGCGGCTTCGCCCGCTTTGTCTAAAACCTAATATAAAATAATTATATACTACATTAACCTTCCTCTTGAATTACTCTATCTATTAATAAAAGCCGCATCTTATGATTTAAGCATACAAAGGGACATAGGGACAGAAAAAGTGACTTTGTTTTATACTATGTAGTGATAATATGTAATTAGGTGTGCTTACTAACACATGAAAGCATGTGCTAAAGTAATATTAAAATCAAATCATTTTACTGCAATCAATCTCAATTATATCATTTGAGTTAAATCGGGCAGATAATCCCTTTATCTTCGATTCAATTACATTTGCGAATAAAACATTTTAATTAAAGTATTTACGTTCTATCGATGATTAAACGTTAAACAGATGCTACATTTCAAAGAAGCTTTTCTTTTCGAGTATTGCAATTTACTTCGCAATTCACGAGTGGCCAAATTACGTTTTGATTGAAATTATAATATTATGATTCATTTAAAACGTATTTGAGATACTTTATATATACTATATTTGTTTACTTACCATGTTAACTTATTTTTTACTTAGATATTTCGTTTAGATTAAACACAAAAAATATGTATGAAATTTCCTCTTTGGCCATTTATACTTTTCCTAGTTAGTACATATTCTCAAATTACATGATGTAAATCATATAATTTGTAATAATCATATAAATAAATGTTTATAATTTATATAATAAATTTTGTCGAATTATTTATTTTGGTTTTATTGGTTCAAACTGCACTATTAATTAATCACATATACCCATATAACTATTTGCTACATTAAATCATATGTTAATAAGTAGGTAAACAACGTAATTCCTGAATGAATGCTTATCAATGAATAATTATAGCACGTCTATCAACAGTTACTAGTTACGTCAGAAATTGTTTAATCATTCCGAATGGGCAGCGTGGTCAGAGTACTAACCCAGACAGTATCTATATAGAAATGTAATATGCAATACTAGGTGCGCGCCCATGCTTCGAACTGGTTTAATTTTTTTAAAGGAATCCTCGGTCAGTCCATACAATTAATAATTTTGAAGTGAAACTTCTTTAAGCGTGTGAGAGTACAATTTCAAGGTCGCGTCTTGACAATACCGTCACGTCGGAGTACAGCGATTTTGGTATCTTTGAATCTTGCCAAAGAAGTTTCACTTCTGACTCGTGTGCTCGGCACACACCCTCTTCTTCATGTTTATAAGTGTTAATGTTATTAGTGTTTCATATGGAATTTTATTTAGTACCAATGTATAAATAATTTAGTGTCGGCTATATCTATTAATTTACTTTATTGCCCAATGAATTATCTCTGTTTTTGAAATCGATGAAAAATGTATGATATTTTTAATCTAAATGTTTTGTTTTTCCGCTAAAACAAAGGCATTTGAAGGAATTTCATTTATTATAATTATTATCACCACCATCGGTATCGTGACAACAGAAAGAGGCGTGTGTCTTGCTTTAATTTATGCATTTAATTAACAAATCGCTTATTCATATATTTATTTATATTATGTATATGGTAAGGCTTGTACAGTATAATGACAGACAGATAGACAGACGCAGCGGGAGACTGTTTTATAATTTATTATTATTAAACTCCGTATATGTGTTATTTATTTAGAAATACGAAGTATATTTCTAAATAAATCACACATACAATATAATATATTCTACTTATATATTATATTGAAATTATTTGAAATACCGTATCTTATGTTTACTCACCTCTGCTCTTTGTAAATGTCAGTTCTTAGCTCAGATTGTGGAGTGGAAAAAGTCGCTACTTAGCAATACAGCCTATCCTTTTATTTTTCTGGTACCTATAATCGATTGATTATTATTACATTTATTAAAATATAGGCTATATCTTGCTTAATATATTAGGTATAGCGCCCGGCAAACTTCTTGGCTAAAAAGTAGCGTGGTGGGGGAAGCTTGCGCATATAAAAATGTACCAAAACTTGATGCGCAAACTTCCCTCACCACGCTACTTTTTAGCCAAGAAGTTTGCCGGGCGCTATAATTGTTTTATTAAAAGTAGTATTATATGATTTTATAGTAACTGAAATAGAAATGTAATTTAATTCTCTGAAGTAGCAGTATTATATTTTTACTTTTTATAAACAAGTTTCCCGCTAATAAAAAATACATAATGATTGTTTTGGAAATTATATTAATTATAGCCGGGTGGCCGGCCGGTACCGCCGCAAACGCTACGTCCCGCAATTTTTAAATCTGTAATATCTTCGAAAATATTCACTTAAATCATACGGTGTAAAGGGCCATATAGATCTATATTAAATGAACAATGTATTCAAGGTAAATAATTGGTTAAGGATTAATGCTGTATTGGTTAAAATCGCATCGAAAATTAGCCATTATTTGTCGTAAAAAGTAAATGACAAAAAAAAGTTATTGTGGGTCAGCCATAAGAGATAGACATATGCCATCGCGGACTTTTCTGTAGACCTTTTCAATGTGTATAATACTTAGTACATTATTTTGATAAAACTCGTAGGGTTCAGCCTGCGTTTTCAAAAAAATGTAATTTTTTACGACATCACATTAGAAACCTCAAAAATAACAGTACTTCTCCACTATTTAATGGATGTTATTATATATATAAACCTTCCTCTTGAATCACTCTATCTATTAAAAAAAACCGCATCAAAATCCGTTGCGTAGTTTCAAAGATTTAAGCGTACAAAGGGACATAGGGACATAGGGACATAGGGACATAGGGACAGGGAAAGCGACTTTGTTTTATACTAGATATGTAGTGATATGGAAGAATATAGCGCCGCGTATATTTTAATGAATAAGAATTTTACATTGGGATAAGCTAATGCTTATCATAAAATTTCACATCGTTCAAAACAATTTGAAATTACTATAATTAAATCCGACATTTGAAACTAAACCATGACATTCCCACAGTCGTTAACTTCTTTCGTCAATCAATTAATACTTTTAGTATTGTCACGATAACTTTTGTAGCCCAAATTAAACATGACCTTTTGTGCTATAAATAATTCGTAATACGTAATTAGTAAGTTTGTGATTGAACTGTCTGTGTATTCTTTTTGTTCTAATTGGTTTAGAAACAAATTCGTTATCTGAATATACGTGAAAGTTTATCTATTGGTGTGAATCTTATTTATAAGCATATGTCAGTAAGTACAGCCTTCATATCTTATTTATGTAGGCTGTAGACTAGACTGTTGTCTGTTAGTAGTTTTAATATGCCTTAAAATGTTTTGGCAAAAATGCGAGAAGAATATTGATTGACATAATCTTGTATTTATCAATATTTCTTATTCTAGCAAACTTAAAACAAAATAAACGTAAGTTAACCGTAAAAATCTACAGTACTACTACTACTGTTTACAATTTTCCAAACCTCACCCCATTGTCAAATTACTATCAATTTTCAATCAGTTCAATCACAATTCACAGAATATAATATAATACTATACTCCTAAATATATACGCATTTATTTTTATAACATTAGTACAATAACTGGCGGAAGTAAAGACATTCAAAGCACGATATCAAACTGGTGTGTAACGACCTTTTATTGTAAACAGTTGGTAACAATCCACCGCCATGTGCTCTGCAAAAATAAACACACATAAACAATAAACATACTTTGAAAAGTGTCATGCCCTTTTTAAGCAAGGCTTCTGAACTCTCCAGCTCCTTTCCATTTAAACAATTTTTATTTTTAAAGGCCCTTATAATATTTCCAAAACATTAAAAGTTATACTTAAAATAAATATTTAATAAGTATGTATTACAGATAACTGTCCTGGCCCTTTTCGGGTATAGGCCTCCTCCAACTGTCCCCATTTCCTTGTGTTGCCAGCTGCCTTCATCCAATTTCTTCCCCTCAATTGAAGTATATAGAGAGACATAGAAGGTTTATCCACGTAGATTTCAGATTAATCTTCTTCTTTTTAGCAAATGGCGATTCAGATTAATAAAAAGTAAAATAAACGCGATGACAGCCAATGACAATCAGTGTATTTTAATTTAGAGTTGCCATGCTTTTGAATATTAGGTATTATAGTTCCTCAAACATTTTCATGACTTTAAAAACAGACTGTAACGATACTAAGGTTTATTAATAAAACGCGTGTAGTATTATATAGATTAGAAACTAATTTATGTATTATGAAATAAAATTAATATTACTAATCAATACATCTCACTGCAGTGAATTCAAATATAAATTGTTGATATGCATATTTAGCATAATTATAATCATAGAATTTGCATAAACTGTTCATATCGATAAACAACGGATATTCAGCGTGTGATTGTTTTATGTGGTCATTGAGGTATACTTTATTAACACTTATGTATAGATTTACACTATTCAAACATTTCAAATATTTGACAAAGTTAAACACTAATGTGATAGCCGGATGCAATTAAAATTAAAGCCAAAAAGTTCATACAGTCTTGATATTTTTTCATGGCTAGTCGTTTTAATGAGCTAATCTTAAACATGATGTAGTTACGTTAATATCTATATCATAAGGTTTTTTTTTTCGCGGGTAGGACGCAAAAAAGTTCAAACGTTTTTTTTAAAGCTCTGTACGAAATTTTAAAGTTTTATATTGTTATAAGCTCGTTTTAGTATATATTATGTACTAAATAGCCCCAGTACTTACGGCGTCACATTCTCCTTTTTATTTCACTGCATATCCTTTCTATTTCGAAAATATTACTTGCGCACTTCACTGGACACTAACAGCTAAACTTTTATGATGGAAGCTATGAAGCAATCGATCTTAAACATGGAAGAGATGTTTAATAAGCGGATGACAGACTTCCAGAAGGATCTACAAAATATAACTTCTTCACCAGCCGCAAATCCACCTTCTCAGCTACGGTCCGAGTTCGCCGCCTTTCGTTCTTTGGTCTTGGCTCAACTGCAGTCATTGCAGTCTCAAGTGGATCTCCTCATGAAAATATCTGATGAACAAGAGATGAAGAGCAGGCGCAAGTTTCTTCTGTTGCACGGTGTAGTCGAGGACAAAAATGAGCAACCGACATCCATTCTTTCGCTTCTTTCCAAACACCTTGGCATATCGGA
The DNA here is from genome assembly GCA_907164685.1 of Colias eurytheme. Lineage (NCBI taxonomy): Eukaryota > Metazoa > Arthropoda > Insecta > Lepidoptera > Pieridae > Colias > Colias eurytheme. Next base: position 16,676 of record CAJQZN010041028.1, on the reverse strand, counting down.
ACTGATAATTGATAACGTAAGCCGTTGTCACAGAATCGGCGTGTCGAAAGAAGATAAGCCAAGGCCTATTCTCATTAAGTTCAATGACCTTGGTGTGAAGAACAGTGTTTGGGCCTCAAAAGCCAAACTGAAAGGGTCGGGGATAACACTGTCCGAATTCCTGACGAAAAGACGCCACGAAATCTTTATGGCAGCCAGAAAGCGCCACGGCGTATCCAGGTGTTGGACCAGGGGTGGCCAAATCTTGGTGATTGCTCCTGACGGCTCCCGCCACCGCGTGGAATGTATGGAGGATGTTGAAGCTATTCCAGTCCAAGAGCACCAGGTCCTGTCGCAGACTACAGAACCGGCAGCTGCTCAGAAGACAACCAAAATTGCACGCACAAAACGACCACCACCCAAAATTAAGTAAAGTATCTGCATAGGTAATTTATTTTTTTCACGCAACTGGTTCTTCACTCTCCTTCTTCTGTCTTTTCCTTTTTAATGAATTATCTTTTCTTGTATTATTAATATGTTTCACTTTGATACTTTTAAGGTTATCCTTACTAGGTTTTCTTTTTATTTATTTTGCCACTGTTTCACTGTCTTAGTTTTAACTGATTTTGTGTCCAAAACTAATCTTTTTATAGGTATCGAATATTTTTATAATCAGTATATAGTATCTATTATTCACTTTGATAAAATTTTATAGTCCGTTCTCGATACTTAACTTCGCAACTTAACTTGTAAACAACATACATAGCTATACCTACTATAGACTATAGTACATCGCATCGGTATTACCAGGTTGAATGTGTACAAATTGTCATCCATAAACTTCAGCCGTCGATTGTGAAGATTGTGAATAATCGATCCGTAAACAAAATATTCTATTGATTCAATTTTGTTCATGTTTATTTTTACTTATACTTATCTTCTTCTTACTTGTGAAACATATCTTTGTACATATTTTAATTTAATTCAATTAATTATGTGTAATATTATATAATAATGTAGTAACGTGTAAGTGTAATTAATAATAATAAGTAATTAGCGCGCCGAAGGTACGGGATAAAATAATTTATTGGCCGTATTTTTGATTTAAATCTTAACATTATATTTGTTGTTGTTCATATTTTATTTATACATATATATATTTATTATTTAGTATATTATTTTTTTTATTTTTTTATTATATATTCATATCTATAATACAGTATTATTTGAATTATTTTAAATAGGTTCAATTTTACTTTATATAAGTATCATATATAATTTATTTTAGTTAATTGTTGATATTTAATTAATATCTATATACGCAGCCTTTTTTTTATTTAGTCTTTTTTATGTCTATCATTAGTAACAGTTTCGTTGACAGCCATAATTCCTCAACTTCGTCTGATAGTGACTCCTTTCATAGCACTTCCTCTCCTCCCTTAGACTTTACTCTTTCCACCATTTTCCATAACTCTAGTAAAACGTTCAATGTAGTTCATATTAACGCCCAAAGCATTCCGGCTCATTATCCTGATATGCTCTCCTCATTTAGTTCCAATAATATTCACGCTATCCTAATTTCCGAATCCTGGCTCAAGCCATCCCTCCCCTCCTCTAATTTCACTCTTCCCAATTTCCAACTCATCCGCAATGACCGCATCGGTAGGACCGGGGGAGGAGTAGCGATATACTTACGCTCTCATATACCGTACTCGTTAATAAGCGCATGCACTCAGCCCCCTCCTTCTGATGCAGCAGAGCACCTCCTTATTGAAATCCTTCTATCCAACACTAAAATACTTCTAGGAGTATTTTATAGTCCTTCGTTGTCCGTTAAATACTTTCCCTCCTTTCAAGAACTCCTTGACCAATTTGTCCCCCTTTACCAACACGTTATACTGATGGGTGATTTTAATACCTGCTTGCTAAAGGATGACTCCCGCAGCAAAAAGTTACTTTCTCTTCTTGATTCCTTCGACCTTCACACCTTACCCTTGAACCCAACACATTTTAATCCCAACTGCAATCCTTCACTCCTGGACCTTATGATAGTTTCTAATCGTAATTTAGTATCTAGCTACGGTCAGTGTGCAGCCGATGCGTTTTCTAACCACGACCTCATCCATTTATCCTACAATCTACGTCCTCCCAAACTTAAGCCTACCTACATCCTGCGGCGTAATTTTGGTGGTATCGATTTAGAAAAGTTGTTAAGCGATGCAGCAAATATCAACTGGGATATGGTTTATGAAGCCTGTACCATAAATGACAAAATTGCCTTATTTAATAGCTTTCTTTTACAGGTTTATGATAAGCACGCCCCGATTAGGCGTATAAAAGTTAAGCACCTTCCAGCGCCCTGGCTTACTCCAGAACTAAAAACATTAATGAATAAAAAGAACAATGCCAAAGCCAAACTCAAAACCGCTAAAACCGATTTTGCACGGGAGAAGTACAGAAATATCCGGAATCGTTGCAATACTTTGTGTAGAGATGCACAAAGACGCCATATCCATAATTCCGTCGAGAACGGCGACACAAGTAAAATATGGAAATTTTTAAAGACATTAGGAGTTGGTAAATCCCAATCAAACAATATACCACCTAATATTAATATTGAATTGCTTAATAAGCATTTTGCATCATCTTCCCATCTCTGTCCTGATCAAAAAAGATCAACGCTCCAATATCTTTCATCATCTGCAACTCCTACTCACTCACCGTTCTTTTTTAATCAATTCACTGTTAGTGGTGTTAAGAAGAATATCCTGTCCATTTCTTCCAACGCCGTCGGTAGTGACTCAGTTAGTCGTAATATGATCGTCCCCATCCTTGACATAATCGCCCCCGTCATAACCCACATCCTTAACGTTTCCATCTCTTCCAGTAAATTTCCTGACATTTGGAAAGATGCTAAAATTATTCCTCTCCCGAAGAAAACTAATCCTGCTTCCTTTTCAGATTTCCGTCCAATTTCCATTCTGCCTTTTCTCTCCAAAGTCCTTGAACGCCTTATTCACCAACAGCTTAGTTCCTTCCTATATAAAAATAATATCCTCAGTCCATTCCAATCCGGTTTCCGTCCAGGTCATAGTACGACTACTGCACTTGTTAAAGTCACGGACGACATACGTAATGGAATGGAAAAGAAGCAGCTGACAGTTCTTACTCTCCTAGATTTTAGTAACGCCTTTAACACCGTCGATTTCGACATACTGTTACAACTGCTCCATTCTATTAACATATCTCCTACAGTGGTTGATTGGTTTCATAGTTACTTGCACGGTCGCCGACAGCATGTATTAATGGAGGACGAATCATCGTCCTCGTGTGATGTTGTCGCAGGTGTTCCGCAAGGTGGCGTTTTGTCCCCTCTCCTATTTGCTATATTTATAAATTCTATTACCAAGAATTTATCTTCTCTCTATCACATGTATGCTGACGATCTCCAGATATATACCCAGTCAACCCTTGAAAACTTATCCTCTGCACTCTTAACTACTAATACCGATTTGGAAAGAATTTCGACTTGGAGTCGTAGGTATGGTCTAAAAATTAACCCAAGCAAGAGTCAAGTTATTGTAATTGGTAGCTCCCATTTAATTTCGCGCATTGACTGGGCATGCATGCCTAAAGTTTATATAGATGGCTCCATAATCGAATTTAAAAGTAATGTCAAAATCTAGGGGTTCACTTTGACACGACCATGTCTTGGTCGTACCACTTAAAGGAAACAAGTCGTAAACTTTACGCTGCAGCAAGTTCCTTGAGACGTTTACGGCATTTCTTACCGATTTCTACCAAAATTACGTTAGCTAAATCCCTTCTCCTTCCTCTCCTTGACTACGCTGACGCCTGTACCACTGATCTTAGTGAAGAGCAATTGAATACACTTGAGCGTCTCCAAAATTTCTGCATTCGTTTTGTTTACGGATTACGCAAATACGACCACGTTTCCCAGTTTCGCAAAAAACTCAAGTGGCTTCCTATTAGACTTCGCCGGAATGCAAATGCATTGAAGTTGTTATATTCCATCCTCTTTAATCCCAATTCTCCCTCCTATCTTAAAAATCAATTTAAATTCTTAGATTCAGGTTCCTACACTCTTCGTTCCGCCGATAACCTTCTCCTTAGCTTTCCTTCTCACCATACTTCCTTCCTCGGTAACTCATTTGTTGTAACCGCTATCAGACTGTGGAATTCTCTGCCTGTGGATGTTAGACGAGCTTCCTCTATAAAATCTTTTAAATCTCTTTTATATAAGCACCTCTCCAATTTAGCATATCCTTCTATTTAATATAATGTATTTTACCCTTTCCTATTATTCATTTTTGTATTTTATGTATTCTATCTTCTATGATCTATATTATTATTTTATGTATTATATCAGCCACCCGCGTTACATGTATTTCTTCTTTATCTCTTACCTTGGGCAGCCTGGAAGAGATCGCTAGTAAGCGATAAGGCCGCCTAATGTACCTACCATATTAATCGTCTTTGTATAATTGTAAATATTACTCGGTGTGGTATATTAAATTGTTAAATAAATAAATAAATAAGGTTCTTTCCTTCGCAGGCCATATCAAAGTTATTGTGTTTTTTATGTGAATAGGTATTTGTTAAACAAATAATATTATAAACAGCACGATAACCATTACTATATGGATTAGATATAACAAAAGTTAAGTTCTTTGAATACATGCCGCTGTCACGACAAAGTATTAACAGTAAATTCGGAGAATAATTTTCGTCATATCCGCAATTTTTGTTATATTAATATTTTGTATTCATGAACATCATGATAAAATACATACGACTTGTTTGAAATGTTGAATTCGTTTCTCAGTGTAATCAAAGGAAAGGGTTGTTTATTCTCCTTGATAGACATCATTTGTAGACCATCTATTTTCGTCATACCACCCATGTTATGTTGTTTCAAAACTTATAGACATGCAACAATAAACTATGTATTTTACCGACTGTGCAAAGATGAACAATTTTGAGATTTTGATTGTATTTAAGTACATAATATTTATGTATTTATTACACATACCTAGGTAAGTGTTCTAGCATGGTAGTGCTTTACAGAACAAGTTTTGAGTACGATAATGATAATATTATCTATTATTATTGATTAAAAAAATATATAAGCTTACAATTTATTATAGCAAATATAATAAAATTAAACAGCTGATTATACATTGATTTTCATCAATTCTTAGTATTGTTTCCTCAATTTCCGCAGTAGATATTATAGATAATAATATGAACCAAATCCTGACATTTTATCTACTGACCCAATAGTTTAGATAAGATAATTAGAAAGGAGTGCTTATATTAATCACAGAAAATACATTAATCTTGCGAACAAGATAATGTGTGTAAAAAATAGATAAACATTAGAGTTCGTTGAACTATGACGTCACACAAATGCCATGGTTAACACTAACGGTACGTTATGGGGTCGTGAGTCGTGACGTTTAAATTAGCGGATTGAGCTACCATGCAAAATAATAATTGACCGATTTTGTTTCCTATACAGTTAATAAACATAACGTTTTTGACGTGACAACGTCTTATAATTCGATAGAGCCGGTTGCACGCACGAAAAAACATGACTCATGCGGCGTTACCTCGCTCTGAGGCGTTCCATGTAAGGCTTGAAGTGCAAGCGAGAGCGCGGAACGAGCGACAAAGAAGCACAATCGGACGTTGTCACGATCAACTATCGTCAGTAAACCGACTTTACAGACAACCAATTTTTATAGGAATTAAGACTTCTACATTTAATTACTATAATGTAGGAGATTACTTATGCATCCCTACAAATAGTATCTAGTAGGTAGTAGTTATACTACTACTATTATCTGTCTCCTTGTTCAGTGTTTGTTTGATCTTGCTGAGAGTAGACGTCTCGCTCGAGCTACTAAAAAGTGCTAACACATCACAACAACGCCGTCGCTGCGGCCGGCCGCAATGACCTAGTTATTGCGCTCCGATAGCAAAAACAATTGTTAAGGCGAAGTAAGATTCGTTCGCTAAAATAAATAACCATGAATACCGATAAATCAAAAATAAACTTAAGAACTGAAACTGAACATCTGTTGTACAAGTACTATTCCGAAGAGAAAAATGTACGTGAAAATCTTCAAACCCACGTAAGGCATCTGGAAGAACAAGTAAAACTTCTTCAACAAAAATTGAACTCTTTGACTCCAGTGGAAACGGAAATTCCAGAGAAAAAAGAAATTGAAAAGAAGTGTTCTTCACATGTAGAATACAGCACTGATGAAGAAGAACTTGCCAAAGAAACGGAGTGGATTAGAACCAAGAGCAGGAAAAAACGCAAATTGAACACTTCACCCACTCATATCTCCGATAAAGAAGAGCGAAATGAGGAAAGTAAGGAGAAAGTAAAACCCAAAAAGGTGCCACTTCCTCCACCTATAATAGTAGATGACATCAGGAACTACCAATCGTTCTTTGATCTCCTCTTAGAAAAGTCGCCAGGGGGCGGCTTTACAATTAAAATTATGCACAGAGAAACCGTAAAAATTAATACTGAAAATGAAACAGTATATCGGACCATCACAGAGTTTTTGACTGCCGATGGCTTTCATTGGCATTCCTATGAAAACAAACAATTAAGACCAATACGAGTTATAGCTAAGAAATTACACCATACATGCAACCCAGATAGAATTGTAGAAGACCTGAAAAGAAAAGGCTTCAAAGTTGAGGAGGCAGTAAACAAGCTGAGGTGGAAGGACAAGACACCTCTCAATATGTTCATGCTTACCTTTAATAACGGAGAGGAAATAAACAAAATCTATGAGATAACGTCTATATTAGGATGCAGGGTGGAAATCCATCCCTTGAAAACCTCTAAATTAGTTCCTCAGTGTAAAAGATGTCAAGCCTACGGGCACACCCAAAAATATTGCTCCAAGGATCCAAGATGTGTAAAGTGCACTGGTAAACATCTAACTAAAGATTGTAAAAAGCCAGCAGAAGAAAAGCCAAAGTGTGTGCATTGTGGCGCTCCACATCCTGCGAACTATAGAGGATGCATGGTAGCAAAAGAAATGCAGACGCTTAAAAATAAAGCGACAAAAAAACTAAATATCCCAAATCAGCGGAAAACAGCAGATACAAAAGTGGTTCCAGCTGTGAAAGAAAGCAGGCAAGTAAGTAAGCACATCACTTTTGCACAAATCGCGAGTGGTAACCAGACGAAAGGAAGCAACCAAATGAAAGACAGCGTTGAAGGAAAACTCAACCAAATTTTAAGCCTTATGTCCACATTTGACGAGAGACTAAGGAAACTGGAAAGTAGCAATAGAAATGCTACATCTACTGCCAAAAAATGACTCAAATACTTAGCATAATGGAATGGAATGCCAATGGGCTTCTTAAACACCACAATGAATTACAAATTGTCCTTGAAATAGAAAATATTGACGTGTGCTTAGTATCGGAAACACACTTCACCAAACAATCATACATTAAATTTAAAGGTTACAAAGTATATCTTGCACTTCACCCAAATAATACAGCTAGAGGTGGAAGTGCAGTGATAATAAAAGAAAAGTTGAAGCACTATGAAATAAGTAAAATCGAAGAACAAGAAGTACAGGCCGTAACAGTATGCGTTGAAACCAAACGTGGTCCTGTATCTATATCAGCCTTGTATTTCCCACCGAGAGAATCTTTTAATAAAGAGAAATACGTTAGCCTTCTCAAGAGTTTTGGCGACAGATTTATTGTTGGTGGTGACTTTAACGCCAAACATACCCATTGGGGCTCCAGGTTGATTACACCTAAAGGCAAAGAACTTCTAAGTGCCATGAAATATATGAACTGTAACTTTGCATCTACGGGCATACCAACCTATTGGCCTACAGATCCAAACAAAATACCCGACCTATTGGATTTCTTTATATATAAAAATATATCATCTAACTATTTAGATATAAAGAGTATGAACGATATGAGTTCAGACCACTCGCCCATAATTCTTAAATTATGTATAAATATTATAAATAAGAATAATAACCTAAGATTAGTAAATAAGAAAACAGACTGGAACAGTTTTAGAATCGACTTGGACACACATATAAAACTTAATATACCATTAAAAAATCCAGAACAACTTGACATTGAAGTCGAAAAATTTATGGTAGACATACAACAAGCAGCATGGAGAAACACACCAGATAGTCACCCTTGTCACAGGGGAGCAGTCTACCCGAAGAACATTATCGAACTTTTACGTGAAAAGAGAAAACAGAGAAACCGGTGGCACCAAACTCGTTTTCCTGGTGATAAAAAGCTACTAAATAATCTCACAAAACAGCTACAAAGAGAGATACAAAAACTAAATGACGCTAATATGACGTCATATCTCAAAAAACTGACTAACGATCGCTGCACAGACTACTCACTCTGGAAAGCTACGAAACATATGAATAGACCCGTTCTGCATATTCCACCAATTAAGGAAGAAAATGGAAAATGGGCTATCCACAATGAACAAAAAGCTAAAAGATTTGCGCAACATCTGGAAAATATCTTTAAGCCATATGATGATGACGCAAATGAACTACCTGAAGATCAAAACCTTAATGAAGAATTACAAATAAAGTCTGTAACACCCAAAGAAATCTCCAACGAAATTAAGTTTAGTATTAACCCAAAAAAATCCCCGGGGTTTGACTTAATCACAGGCGAAATAATGCATAATTTGCCTCGCAAAGCTATAATCAAATTAACAACACTCTTTAACGCTGCATTTAGGTTGAAATATGTGCCTAATTTGTGGAAAGTTGCTGAAGTTATTATGATATTAAAGCCAGGAAAACCGCCAAACGATGTAACATCATATCGACCGATCTCGTTGCTACCAATAGTATCAAAACTTTTTGAAAAACTGTTACTTAAACGGATCATGCCAATACTTGATGAGAAGAAAATAATTCCAGAACACCAATTTGGATTTAGAAAGAAACACTCCACAATAGATCAAGTTCACAGATTAACAAATGTCATCGAAAAAGCGTTTGAAGAAAAGAAAGTCTGTTCAGCAGTGTTTTTAGATGTCGCACAGGCTTTTGATAAGGTTTGGCACAAAGGTCTCATTCATAAAATAAGAACAATGCTACCAAAACAAATTTCAGATATCTTAGAATCGTATATAACCAATCGAGTCTTTAGAGTTCGACAAGACGATGCCTTCTCGGACCTCAAAGAAATACGAGCTGGTGTGCCACAAGGAAGTGTTTTAGGTCCCATCCTATACCTTTTGTACACGTGTGACATCCCAGTATTAGAAAAAAACATTACTGCAACATTTGCTGACGACACTGCTATCATGGCCACAGGCATCACTTACCAGGAAGCAGGAGATAAAGTCCAAGAAGCTGTGAACCAGGTCTATGAATGGACTCGGAAATGGCGGATAAGATTGAACGAATCAAAATCCGTTCACATAAATTTTACAAACAAAAGAACACAGATTGTCCCGATACTCCTTAATGGCCAACAAATACCTTATGCTAACACGGCGAAATACCTTGGTATGACGCTTGACGCTAAGCTACGCTGGAAGGCTCACGTCAAGAAGAAGCGAGAAGAATTAGGCTTGCGCTATAAGAAATTGTATTGGCTTCTTGGAAGATACTCCCAGTTGTCGATACATAATAAGCTTCTCATATACAAACAAGTCCTCATGCCAGTATGGACGTATGGTATTCAGCTGTGGGGCTGTACCAAAAAAAGCAACATTAACATAATACAACGTTTCCAAAATAAAGTACTGAGAGACATTGTAAATGCCCCCTGGTACATCCGTAATGGTGACCTCCACCGTGACCTAAAAGTGGACACCGTGGACAAAATTGTTCAAAAACATGCAGAAGCTCATCAACATCGACTTCATCATCACGTGAATGTTGAGGCTATCCAGCTCCTTGATACCACGGACCTAGTGCGAAGACTAAAAAGGACTAAACCTTTTGAGTTAGTGTAGTGATAAGTGAAAAGTGAACAGTGACAATTATCTGTATACCAAAGCACACGAGCAAAGTGACTTACTTCCCCTTAACAGACACTAAGCAAGTGACAATGGACACTCTCTTAGAATAAGTTATTTAGAAATTTAGGTTAACATAAAATTACTTATTAGTCTTGTAGGCTAGATTGTAATTTGTATAAGGTGCTATTTTAATTAGCAACCTTATTTAATAAAAAAAAAAAAAAAAAAAAAAAAATCTGTCTCCTTCACGCCTACCCGAACTGAACTGAACTTATGACAGTTACGAAAATAGTTTTTACTAAGTGCAATTATTAAAACCTGCGAAAGGAAATAGGACAGGTTACATCCCGAAAATCCCACAGAAACTATGCCGCTTTTTCTTTGACAACGCGGGCGAAGTCGCGGGCGGAAAGCTTGTTTAAAAATAATAAAGTGAAGTTGTATTGCAAATCACATTGTTAAAATATTTAGTGTTGGTCTATTAATTATTTTGTAAGCCTCATATTAAATGTTTTGGGTTCTTGAGTTATCAGATGCGGAACTTTGAAAGGCGAAGACAGAAATCGTTAGACGAATAATTTATGACTAATTTACTTAAAATATTATTCATTAACTTCTCATAACATTGTTGGCCGCTAACTAGCAAAAAGTAGGATTGTTAGAATTCCGAATATTTCTATTGGTTTCCATTGCATTTTTTTAATGGTCGGCATCCTTTTTGTGTATTTTTGTAGCATAAAATATAATGCTGATTGTATGACATTTTATGCGTATAACTCTTTTATATATACCGATATTATAAATAGATTTGATTGAAGAAAATTCATAAATTAATTAATTTATATATACATAGATAGATAAATCCGTAATATAATGATAGACATCAGACATTCGTTTGACTGTATCATCAAATATTATATCAACGGGAGTCGGGAATATTTAAAGATTCTCAGAATCTTCTAAAACTCTATAACACGGGAAATGTAAAGTGTAAACAGACTTCTTCAATTTAAACGGAAACGAATCATATCTACGCATAATTTAATCAGGACATTAACATTTGTTTCATCTGTTCTTAAAATACAGTTCATTCATCTTTTCAAATTATGCGTGTACGTATTACCTGATAACTGCAATTATCGTCACTAATATATCATTTTGATAACAACCGACATACAAAGAGGTATCCGACCTACGCTTTGTATGTTATTATACTACATTAGTCATCAAAGGTTTCGAGAAAATCGTATGTTGATCTTTTTTAAAACGCTTTGCGGCTTATTTTTGATGATTCGTTTCTTTATTATATTATGTAGCAGCGTGTAGATATTACTACCTGATTTGGAAAAGTTGTTCTGTCATGACATCACTTATGGTTAATAGTTTTACGACCTATTCACTACCGTTTTAATATAAGCGATTATCCGTCTAAAAACAAAATATAGCCTTGTTTTTCATTCAAATAGCTCTTATTTTAATGAGTATTCAGACTGAAATGTAAATAAAAAAAAAAAACAAACAAAGATCCAGAAAACTAGAAAACGTTTCAGTTTAACACAAAATAGTTAAGTGAAACGTGCCATATCATTTTCGCCATCTTGTCCACGCTTTTCTTCTATTTTCCCAACATTATATGCTGAATCAAATCTATAAATAGGCCCAATATCACACTGAAAAAGGAAATTGTCATAAAAATATGACAATTGAAACGTGAAAGGCTTTAGGTCTTATCTGCCAAAATCACTATATTTACCAAGTTCGTTCACCGTACCATCAATCTTGCTTGCAATTCTATATCAAACATGCCAAGCTAATATGGGCCTTATATCGTTGCAATAGTAGGGTGTAATGTGAACAATTGTTTGCGTCTCCAGAGGCCGAGTGTCGCAAATGTTGACACGCTCTCTTTGGAGATTTCCCGACATCCCAATGACACTTTCTAAGCTGACCTAGATTAAAGGCAACTGGAAACTATCGATTTTAGAAATATAATCCTTATCATATCTATTTAACGGGGCTTTAGGGAATCTACGCTTTCATCTTGAGATAGATACTAATAAACGTTGGATTTTACAGTACAACATATAAAGTATTTTAATATTAATAAATAATGGGGATAAATGATTGATATCGTATAATGGCTCACAGAAGACTGGGATAAATTCATACGAATACAGGAGACAAAGGATATTCAGATTTATATGCATAGACACATTCTGAAATCTTGAACAAGATTGCTATAACCGAAGTAACGAATTCATAAATTCTAAATAGCTTATTGCTTAGTTCAGTGCGTCGCCTCAACCTACACTTATAGATTTTACAATGCTTAAATAAATTTAATAACACACATTAAACACACATGAGAAGTAATTGCTGCAATTTAATTTGCTACTAAAATATGCATAGGCCGTTTTCTGAGTAAATCTTCGCTGTTATATTGCAACAGCATTATCCATAAGACATGTCCATTTAACCTATACATAAATTAACTATATAACATGGAATATTAACTAATAACATTGGCTATTAATCTACATACTCTATAATTTTCTTGTTATAAACGTGGAGCTGATTTTCCTGTTTCATTTTCTGATCTGACCAGATGGCGATCGTTACTTTGTACGCGTGAATAGAGCTTCTCTTAATAAAATATATTATTACGTAATAGAATAACTAATGTTCTAACAGAAGTCTATTTTCTAAATTTGATATATACTACGTTGGATTGCTGGTCAAAACTGGCGACAACGAGCGAACGACTGGGCTCAGTGGCGTGCCATGACTGAGGCCTATGTCCAGCAGTGGACGAATGTAGTCTGATAATGATGATGTACGTATGTAAGATAATATTATGTACTTCAAACAAGTACTTAATTTTTTTTTGAGTGTTTTATCAAATTCACAATTTAGGGTTCACTAATTAAAACAAATTCTGCAAGTTTCATGAGTCTCGGTTGGGTACTTTGATATAATTTAAATATTAGTTAATACCTACAGCTCTACCTTATATTATATAGACCCACGTATGTCTGTGAGACCCACTATTTTTAAAACCCTAATATGTATAGGTACAATAACGTTTGTATAAAATTAGTAAGTATTAATGATAGATCCATTTCACTTTTAACAACGCTGATCATGTAAGTGATGTAACCATGAATATCGCAAACCGCTGACGTCACAAGTCCTGAGCAAATTATTATCATAAAATGCATTTGTCACTACGAACACTTGGTTGGCTAAATTCCAAAGATTCATTCTATATGCTCCCGATTTACTGCTGATATTTTTGTCGTTTTAAATTGAGTTTAAATATTCCTAAAAGCCGTTTCAATCGAGACGACTTCAAAGCAATGTTAAACTAGAGTTTTAGGTCAATGTGTTAATTTTTTTGTGACATGTTTCGATATGCCGTATAAGTGCCGTATATATGCAATAAAAAGATAAAAATACAAAGTATGAAAATTATGATCGGGTTATCGTTTTTTTTCTTTTATTTTGTCCAAGACTAGCTATGCCCCACGGTTTTACCCGCATTGCTACCCTCCTGTTGGTCTTAGCGTGATGATACGAGCCTACAACCTTCCTCGATAAATGGACATCTAACACCGAAAGAATTATTCAAATCGGACCAGTAGTTTCTGAGATTAGCGCCTTCAAACAAACAAACAAACTCTTTAGCTATAATAATATAAATAGGTATAGATACCTGTACTAAAACAATAAAATATAACCTATTATTAACTATTACTTTAATCTGTATGCATGTGGTACCTACGCAAATTTGGCATACAATATGACTTGTATAATATTTAATAATAATAATTAAGTTGAAGGAATTCATGTAGGTACTAATTAATTAGCCGCTAATTATATAAGTTTCACAGGAACAGCATATAAAATACTGTAGATTTCATTATGCTCATAGAACTTTAAAATTAAAAAAATAATGAAAAGGAAAATGTAAAAAATATAATTCTCGACTAGAAGGTAATGTACTCGTATCCATTCACGTATGCGTGTGTAAAATGTTGCATACACATAACAAAAGAGGTTTTTCATAATATTCAAAGTGCTTGCATTCATAAAAAATCTGCTAATTTCATTATTCAATACAATTCATGATTGCATTTAACTGATACCTATAGAATACTGTTTGTAGAATATATATTATAGTACGATTATACGCTATTATGCACTGTAATAATACGTTATATTACGATAATAATTAGTTTTAATTTTGTTTGAACAGGATTCAAATTATGACCACAACTTGCAATAAAAACGTTGTAACTTCAACTAATTAAACAATTAACATTCTAGCAATATTACCTTTCTAGTGCCTATATTAGATTAAAACATTCAATAATTACCGATCCCAATTAAACCGAAAACGGTAAAGGAACTGAGTTAAACAAGTTTAACAATTCAGCTGAATCAAGAGATCTAAAAAAGGCAAGTTGCAAAAAGCGCTTGAATTATTCAATTTGTGTAAGCTCATTTCGTCGTTAATCTCATCCATTCATTAACCAAAGACAGTTCTCAAGGCGATTCAAGGAAAACGAAACAAGATCTATTTGTATTCCCTACATTAGTCCTGAAAGTTACGATCATTTAACACCTTATATTGATGGCGATAAGAATTATTTTCGTACACTAATCTTTTAGGATTTGACATTGAGGAGAAGCCTAAAGTCTTAAAAAGAAACTTGATTAATGTTTAGCGGTCGGATTTTATTGCTGTTTTTAGGTATAAATGCGGTGTTGTTATCGTTATTGTTACAAGATAAACATTAAAGTATAACCATTCACTATTAGATACCTAAGTACTTATAAAATATTTTTTTTACTTCAATGAAAAATAACAAAACTAGCAAATCATGATTCATTACTGAATCTAAATGTCCACAAGCCTTTTTACTTTTCAACCGTACCGTACCGTGCGTACTTAACTTAGTTAAATTCGTTGGTCAAAATCCTGAAATACCACTCAGTAGTCACATTTAAAGTTTTAATTCCCACGCAAACTATATTAGACCTTTTAACAATATATTTATCGATTCATTATTATGCCATCAAAGCACAGCGATAATGTTAATATTGAGTAAAGATCGTCAATAAATAGGCTAGTCACGAAGCCTCGCCTCATAAGCAAGACTACACGTCTATCCATTGTCATATATTTACATAAAACATCTATAATCGGGTATTACATTTTGGTTATAATATGGTTATAATCGACAGGAGATGACAGATATTTAAAATTCTTCTCAAATTAGTTGACCACATATTACTACGTAGTAAGTCTCTTAAGTATAAATTTGCAGTTGAATCTCGATGGTATTCATAAGAAACAGAAGAATACTAGGTAAACATATATCGACTCTAGTATATTTCTATATAAACTATCCTAACAATCCCTACTATCCCAACTAATATTATAAATGCGAAAGTAACTCAGTCTGTCTGTCTGTTACGCTTTCCCACTTAAACCTCTCAACCGATTTTGATGAGATTTGGCACAGACAATCTTTAGACCCTGAGAAAGAACATACTACAACATAATTATGTTCTTTCTAGGTATTTTATCAAAACACCATGCGGGTGAAGCCGCGGGCGGAAGCTAGTATGGAATAAAACCAAAAAAACATAATATGGGATACTATAAGAGCGTTGTATTTACGAAACAAAACAAACCCAAAGACAGCTGATAGGGAAAAGTAAATATGAATAAAATAACTATACATTTCTTAGCATTCCAGTTTCCTTCAATATAGTTCAAGAAAAGCGAGTCAATACAGCCAGCGCTGAAAGGTTCTATTGTTGTGTTGATGTTAATGTTTTTTCATTATATAAATTGCAATTTTATAGTTGCAAGTTAAATAGAAATTACATCCAACGGTATGCATGTAAAGAACTGTGTATCAAGACTTTGCAGCACCGAATTTGCAGGACTTTTCCTGATTTTCAATTTATCAGCGTCCTATTTATACTACACATAGGTATTGTATAAATTGTATGAAATCGATTTGGAGATAAAATGTATTTGCTGCCTGTATAACATAGTATAACATCTTACTCTGTGTGTTTTGAACTCTGCATAGGCAAAGGTATTCACAACACAAAGATAGCTTATAGTTCCGATTAAGTGCTAATTTTTTATCCCGCTTGAACTCTGATGACCTCAGTTCAGTCTGTATATAGTTTATACACAAACTGGCTTTTCGCCCGCAGCTTCTCTCACCTACACATAGAAAATTCCCGTTTCTGTGGGATTTTTGGGATAAAAGTGTCCTATGTGTGCCAAATTTCATAAAAATTGGTTCAGTAGTTTTTGCGTGGCAAACAAAAATACAAACTTTCTCATTTATAATATTGGTAGGATTAGAAGAGACACTCTTAAAGCTTTTTCTTTTAACGATAATTAAATTTTATTTGAACGGTTGACATTCTAACTAGGTCAGTATTGCTGGTGGCCTACAATTTTCTTCTGACAGCATTTTTGAGTGGCACCGACTTCAGTGATCCGTCATTATTAATTATTTTAAAAAATAAGTGTCTATCACTCATAGTTAAATTGCTTTCATTTTTATTTTTATTTATAGCTCCAGTTTCTAAGAATTTGTTATTGAGAAAAATCATTGGTTAATAATGTTGACTT
>CAJQZN010041027.1:0-25887 GCA_907164685.1 Colias eurytheme | reverse complement strand
GCTTCCAGACAGTTTGTAGTGTGGTAGTATTCTCTTGTGTTTGATTTTAAGCGAGTGTTATACATTTTGAAATTAAAGAATTTAACGGATTTTAAACGCGATTCATTCATAATAATTATTATTGGGGATACTGAGTCTCCATGACCATTGACCACGTTCGCTGAGCAAAGTATGGCAAACGACGGGATAATAATATAATGAATAAATCGCGTTAAAATCTTTAATAATATAAGAAGTATTTATTCTCGATTTGTCGTATCACATACTAGCTGTATCTCATGGTTTTTCTTGTGTTTAAACTTTAGATTCCTAAGAGAAATAACCAGCTTGTCTGTTTTCATATAGTTCAGAATATTATTAAATTGGATCAGTAAGACAAACTAAAAATAAGCAGACGTAGGTAATATTTTTTGTGATTATAATTTTAAATTTAAAGTTTCTATAGTAATAACGAATGAAACTAGAATATAAGAAAATTATATTTACATACTAATTTTATGGTAACTAGGTACACGAAGACGAATACATCGAAATAAATAAAAATAGAATAAGTATAGAAACATTCATTTCTTTCCTAACAAATCAGGTTTGCAAGATTGTCGAGTTGGAACACCCATCCATGTCCTGACCGCACCAACTGTCGCTTAACTCCATTGATTGCAGGCACGTTTAAACCATTACCATAGCAACAAATGCAAAGGGGTTTTAAGTTAAAATTTAATTACAAACAGGGGTAGTAATTTAAATTATGCACCCCTTTTTAGGGACTGTCAAGGTCATAAATAGTTTTATAGTAATTAGAACTTTTTGCTTTTAAAATTTTAAATGAATAATTAGTAAATGTAATTTTATTGTTTCACAGAAATAATCGATTATTAAGATATACAAAAATTCATTTATTCATAATTCATTCTACAATAAGATAATAAAACACGCTACGAATTGAAAACACTTTGAAATACTAAGTACTTACTTATTCTTTGTATAAAATCGGTTAGAAATGGAATGAGTTTTTTTCAGTTTAAGAAAATAATTTACTGTATCTGGACCGATTATTATAATAATTAGGTATAAATATGTAATAAAAAAATTATTTCTTTTATTTGTCTATGTTTACAAATACAAGTGCGTGCGGGCATAATATAATATAATAAATAATATGTGATTAATTGTAAGTTAACTCAATTATTTTTTATCTAGACAAACTGCAACGAAGATAATAATTTACCACAGGTTAGGTTAATCAGTTACTACATACCTAGTATATTATTATTAGTCTGTGCTACAGAGAAGTCAGAAGAACCGTCAAGATACTCTACAGCAGTCAGTACTTAGGTATAAAAAGAAAGAAAATTTTCATTGATAAACTGCACTTAAATCTAGACATTAGGGTTCTCTACACTATCGTGATTGCCTTCGCCCAACGATGCCCATTGTGAAAGTATTCCGTGGTCTATGCCATACTCCACGCTTGCCAAGAGCGAGTTGGCAGACGCACGAACTTTTAAGCCTTTAAACAAAAAATAATATATTTGTCTAAACCGCCTAAAGGAAGATCATTTGTACATATTTAAATACTTTATTTATGTTTCTCATGCATAATAAGACATAATACTATACCTCGGGCGTAAATGATCAAAACTACCCCAAAAGTAAGGTTGGTGACCCCTCGCTTGGGGGTTGATGACCGATGACGTCACATAGGGTAAGGATAGTGTGGTAGACCATATTGATGTGAGTCAGCATTAATTATTGTACTTATCTATTCAAATACATGCAAAATCTATATAATAATACTGTCTGTCTGTCGTCTACATTTATATAGGTAGCTGTGTTTAAAATATTAGTTAAAAACAAATAACTTTTTGCAAGATGTGCAAATTATTTATTTGATGAGAAACTTGCATAGTTTTGGGAATGTCAGTTAAATAATAATTAAACAATAATAATAGGTATTGAATAACGCGTAGTCAGTTCACTGATGGATAAAATGTGGTATGAAAATTACAATAAACCTTAGAAAAATCAATTATAACGATTAAGATCAGCTCAGTCTTTTGAAATATACGATTAAGCTTATAGAGAGACAGAGACTATAGGTAGAGCCCGCAGCTTCATTCGCGTGGTATCCGAGTCTAAAGTAACCTAATTCAGATTATAATCCGTCTTTGTAGGTATCAAAATTCCAATCATCAGCTGTTTCGTATGAAAGACTAAGAAACATTTTCCATTCATACATCCTATCGCAAACTTTTACGTTTATAAGAACATTTTTTATTTTACCTAGTAGGATTTCGGTTTACAATTTCATAGTTTAAAATTGTATCACTAGCTGTAAGGTAGTTACCTTATTATAAATAAATAGTTTGTACTAGATTCATAGCTGTAAAAATTTCAACTGAACAATATTACCTATAATGAACTAAATAAAATTTCAATACAGCTTTATATCGAACAAGTCCTCTTCAGCCATTTAAAGCCTTTAATTTCTAAAAGCTCATTTCAATTACTTAATGTCAATAGGCTTCAATAGGAATTAGCACAACTTAGTAATTCTAAACAGTCTGAAAGCAATACACACTTATCCGATTTTGTGCTTTACATTTCAGAAATGTAGACTGTTTTATGTTTAGATGGGTTTTAGGTGGCCTATTTAATCTTTTATAGGTTATGTAGGTATGCAGTTATGTATAAGATTAGATGATTTTTTTATTATATTATGACCTAATAATTATCCATAATTTTTTAAAATGTAGCTAATAATAGTTAAGTAGCTCAAAGCTTTCATCCAATGAGCTTTTTTGTCTTCGTTTTTATAAACTTGATGGAAAGGTTTCACCAGTCAATTTTGTAAATTTTTGTAAATATTAAGTACCTATGGAAAATAAAACAAAACCCGTCAAGAGGACTAAAATCTGTCTAAAATCTAAAATCTGCCTAAAA
Organism: Colias eurytheme; assembly: GCA_907164685.1. Lineage (NCBI taxonomy): Eukaryota > Metazoa > Arthropoda > Insecta > Lepidoptera > Pieridae > Colias > Colias eurytheme. The sequence continues at coordinate 22,944 of CAJQZN010041027.1, read as the reverse complement.
TCTAAAATCGTGACCTCCATCAATCGTCGTCGATTGTGTTAATGTGTGCTTGAGTTACTCAAGTTCAGCTAGCTCTTGTAGTCTTCTTAAAAGAAGACCTAGACTTAAATCCAGGCAAAAGATAAGTTGAATATAAGTGTTTTTCTTTAGTTAAAGTTAATTTGCCGGCTCTACATCATTGTAACAATCAATTTAGTTATTCTCTATAAAAATAGTAGTAGACGTATTCGATATTTTAATACACTATCTAATACTTTATTTATTGTTAAAGTTGTTTTTTGAAGTGAAACTTCGAGTAAAATATCAGCGTCATGACATTGCGGACACGTCATGGAGTAAGGCGACGATCTTGGAATATTGCAAAAGTTTCACTTCTGACACGTGTGCTTGGCGCAAACGCTCTTTTTTAATTTAAAAATAAATATCTAAACTTAAATTAAAAATTTGTTTTCTTAAATCATGATATTAATAATTTTTAACCTATCCATCTTAAATAAAAAAGTATACCTACTTAGAAATGAAGTCGGTTCTTCATTCCAAAATATTAATCTACTTAAAAACTCAATAATCCGATACGTAACAGACAGACGGTCGGCTCGTTGGTTTTATTGTCTTTTTATGTCGATTCGCATAAATCCGTCAATAATTAATTAGCCCCTAGGGTGAGATAAGGGCGAGGGTTGAAAATCGTCGCGTATCTAGTATGCAATTGATGATAGTTTTGAGTTACTGCCGTTTTTGAAAAAGGCTTAAGTATTGTAAAATGACAGGATAGTGTAAATCAATTTCTTTTATTTTATGACTAGCAGTCCACGGCTTCACCCGTGGTACATGTTTACGTTTTCTCTCCATAACAATCATCCTCATACTTCAAGGAATATTATAAAAAAAGAATTAATGAAATCGGTTCAGCCATTCTCGAGTTATGCGCTCAGATACCAACACATTTTGCAATAATTCATTTTTTATATTATAGATTTGTATTTAATGAATAAATTTAATTTAAAACTAGCGGTCCGCCCCGGCTTCGCCCGTGGTACATATTTACGTTTTCTCTACATAAAAACCATCCTCGTACTTCAAGGAATATAATAAAAAAAGAATTATCGAAATCGGTTCAGCCGTTCTCGAGTTATGCGCTTACCAACACATTTTGAGATTCATTTTTATATATAAGAAGACTAGCGGTCCGCCCCGGCTTCGCCCGTGGTACATAATTGTGGAGGCTAATTATCTCTATAAGTTTTTATTTAAAATTATATATGTATGTTTATCAGCCATAGAGATAGAACAGAGTACAATTAATTTGGCGGCCTTATCACTTAATAGTGATCTCTTCCAGACAACCACGGTAAAAGGTAACGAGCAAAAAGATCAGTTAATAAGTTATACTCTATCTTATTGAATATTCGTGTCCCAGTTTTGCTCAGTCATCAATTTTTTTTCAAGTTTTAGGTACATTGATTCTCTTTTTTACGATAAAGCAAAGTTTAAGAGGAAATGCAGTGTAGTGTTTATATTTTTTTGTTCTATAATCCATAGTTAATGCTAAAAAATGCCTGTATTTTGTTAAGGGTTTTCAGCCGTAATGTTCTTGTCCTTTTCGAACGTGAGCGAGTGCGTTTCTGACAGAATTTCCTCTTAAAACATTGGATGAAAAGTTTCACAGAGAACCGTCAAGGCGTAATAATCTATCAATCTCATTCGCTTTGCCATTAATTATAATATTAGCTATGCACATTGCACAGTAAGATGTTGTTCAAAAACATTTTTTTTTAAATTCCTATTTCAGTGTATCTAGTACTTACTTACCTAAGTCTAAGCTCGTCGTCCCCATAAACACTATATATCTACCGATAAATCTTTTAAAAGTAAGTAACTAACTAATTTAAAGGAGAGGTGATAAATAAAATGACCAAAATTCGGGTTTTTTATATATTTAGAACAAGAAATGTATAGTTACAACCATTGAGGATATTAAATATCATATTGTAAAAACTATTGTAAAAAGTGAAGAGAATGTGACAATTTTTTCTTTATTTTTTTTTCAATTATAATTAATTCCAATAAATTAATAATTATAGACACATAAAGTACGTGAAAAATATTAATTAATGAATAATTACTTAAAACAGCCAAGTAACCACTACAGATGTAAATATTTGGTTAATAATGCCTTATTTTAGGAATGAGTATTTTTTAAAAATTTCTATACCGAACTTGAAAGTAAGAACGGCTGAGGCGGTTTTCCAAAATACATTTATTAATTCATTTTAAACCCGTTTAGGGTCGAATGCAATTTTGGAAAACCGCTGGCTTACAAAATATTGGGAACAACATTTAGTCTAAGACGACACTAAAACTGCGTCATTGGAAATTTCCAAGTATTTCATCTCATTTGGAAGATGGTAAGTATCATTTTCCTATGTATAATTATATTATCTATAGCATATAGCTTCACCACGTGTATGGTAACACTAAAATGAGATGAAATACTCAGTCCCTGCCGCGGAGCAGCAGATTCCTCTAAAACAAGACGGTCAGGTTTAGCCTCTGTCTTTAGTTCTCTACTGTTTCTTGTGCAAATCAAATATCTCCACAAAAGCTATAATGAAGAAGAGGTAACGGTTTAAACAGACACAATAATATAGAGACACCTAAATATCCGGATTCCAATCGCACAACCGTTTCCCGCCAATTTAGATACAATTGCTTTTAATTTTACGACTAATTCGAGGTTAGGTTGTCGCGATTGCGTTCCGTTTTACAATATCATATAACATATCAACTAAATCTGTTAATACCAACACAGACACCTACCTTATTAATAATCATAAATAGACGAACGAAATGCGAACATTGATTTAAATACCGGAAGATCTTAAAGTTTTTTTTTCAAAATTTTCGACATTTTATAAAATACGTATTCGTATCAAAGAGTCAGCGAGCTAAACAGGAAAATCGGCTGACACAATAATATTTATAAATATTTGATTGCTTCTAGTTTACTTTGGAGTCGGTAAAATACTTAGACAATACTCTTTTGAGATCTAATTTATCTTACGATGCATTTTCTAATTATTAGCTAGTCTTACCCGAGTAATTTGGGGTTCACTCGTCATAATATGTCAACCTTGTCGTCCTGTTGTGATCGGCGGATACGAATGTACACTACTGTAAGTATCACAAGCTACGTTGCATAACGTTCGGTTCGCTCCCACCCCGCTGCTATTTATACCCGTTTTAAGTGTTCCAGGACATTTCGCGCGATTACCTCATAATACCTAGATATAACAGTCGATTTCAGGATGGAATCCTTTAGCTTCATAAAACGTAACTAAGATTTGAACAATTTCATCAGGTTTTTATATATTTCTAGCTATCGCGGACCTGAGATGTGCTGGAACGATACCCTATACAGCTTACATATTTTAGATCAAAATATACCTACATTTCATAGATTTGTACGAAATGGGAACCAACCGTTATGCAAAAGAGGAAACAACACCGAAAGTAACCTAATAAATAGACAGTGAAATCGATATTACATGATATTTTTTTATTATTTATATTTTTTTTTCACATTAAATTCGAAACGGTTCGGTTAACACCCGATGCTCCGAAGCCTGTTTATTTACTTATTTATTCCAATCTTGTTGATTAGCGTTTTGTCTCGCTTCATAATTTTACGCACGATTATAATATTTCCACTTCAGTTTATTTTCACTGTCTATAATGATTTGGCGGAGACAGGATATGGTTTGGACTGTTCCGGACACAAGACAGACCTGCCAAATGATTCTATCATATTGTAAGGTCGAGTATTGAGTTAATGACCTGTCAGCGAATCGGCTGCAATAAACCCCCTCCATTCCAAACTGTTTCCGCAAATTTAATAGTCAAGGGAATCATGGACGATCCTGGCTATACTTTATAAAACTATTATCAAATTACGTCAAAAGCTAAAGACTAGAGAAACGGATCCAAAAGACAAGGAAGTACTTGATGAGCAAACGCATTTTATTTTAATAATTTTACAACAATATAGCCGTAACCGTTGAATGTGCAAATCTCACTAGTATGTGACATATGTAGGAATAGTAACACATTTAATCGATGTCTCGAATTATAGCGTGGGAAATATCTCGATTCCACAACTCGATACGAATGCAATTTAAAATTGAGCATTTGACTAGACATCGCATCGTTCGACACAGAATCGAAACACTCCCACGCAGCTCCTTAATTATTCTCTATGGAAGATTTCGATAATTCTTCTTTGTGTCTTAACTATTTAGAATGACGTAAGACTCGGCCACGGTTTGTATTTGTGCTTATGCCCGAGAATAAGGCCATTCCTTATCACTTACACATCACCATAAGCTAACTGCGTAGAAAATGCTACATCTCCCACCGTTTTGGACATTAAACTGTTTGCGCACTGTCATCGGAATTCATTTAATTGATTTACTTATCAAATATGAGCCAAAATATTTTTGGTTTGTACGCGGGATTTTATGCACAGAAAAAAGAGATAGAAATGATATCTGAGTGAAATGGAACGTGGCTATACCTTGATGGCTGACAGGTGTCAATGTCAAATACAAAAAACGCGGCAACGCGCAAGGCAACGCGAAAGCTCAACTCTCACATCGCATTTCTACCAAATTCTTAAAAAATATACTCTTTCATTCTGTGATTTTATTCTTACGCCATACCTTTATTTAAACATTCGCCACGACGTGTATTCTTTATTATTTTCGCTAATTTCACAGCCTCAATGTTAATTAGCCTATGCGTATTAGTATTGTTTCGGAAATGCCAATAATTAAGTTTATTTTTTAATTAATTTTTTTTATTCAATTTCATAAAAAATGCATCAAAACACCGTTCAAAAAGTAGCCGTTATGCTATTGATAATATTATTAGGTATGATTATATTCCTTGTCACTTGATGGGGTTCTTTACGATGGATGTTAATTATCTGCAAATATATTAAGCAATATTTTTGAAGATATAACACCTATATTATATGCTTCTATAACTATCGGTTCAAGTATTTTTCCGCCATTGTTTAAATGTCAATTTAACGCGGTGCAATCAAAAAGGTTTTAGTTATCAAGCGACCGATAGTTATAAAAACTCTGTTTACGTAATTAGTAGAACGTTTTGTGTGTCACCCGCTTATATCTATGAAGATATGAATTACAGTATATTTAAAATACATATAAAAATATTAAGTTAATTATATTGTAGCATACCTACCCGTGTGTATCGGTTAAAAATTCACATTTATAATAATTATTGCTTCTCCAGTTTTATTCTAAAATCAGGCTCGTGCCCTCTAAGCTATTGAGCACTATTAATAATTTATTATCATTATTATTAATTTTTATTAATAACGTCCGAAAAGTAGAGAGGGGACGCACAAAACATTCTACTAAAGTACAGTGACATTACCTAATCGTGAGCTTAATCAACACTTCATTCCAAAATACGCTGCACGTTCACAATTATCAATATTTATTATCTAAAAAGTCGATGAGTAATTATATATTTTGGTGTTTTTGTTTCGATCTAAAAGACATATCTCTTTATATTAATATCGCCAAATAATATCAACTGAATGGAATTAACACGAAACAATTACAAAAATGTGTTTTCAAAGAATTTTCCACACCATACAACCGTTCCCAATACTTAAGAAATGAACGCCCGATATATTTTTCCTATTAAATTATTAATAACCTTACCAAACCGTAATAATTTAAAAATACATAAATTATATTAAATAAGTTAAATGCACACCTAATCGAGACATATAAAATACAATTAATTGCACGTACACTAAATTAATGAGTAAATCTAAACAAATAATATCGAAAAATTATGAAGACTTACTTAATCGTCAACATTAATTTGACTCCAACTATTCTTAAAGTTACTTTACCACCGTCCCTCAAATGACTAGAATAGTTGAAACAGTTATTTATGCTGAGACAAAACAACACAAAACACAACAACTATTAACCTAAAGACGGTACTACTAATAATATTAATTATCTCAATACTTGTGCTTCACACGACCACTTCGCTCACATTATCTCATCTCCAACCTTACGTTTCAATATTAAAATTAAATCAAACGATTTACGTGAAACGGAACGGAATTATTAAGAAACCCATCTGTCATTTAATGACACATAACGACATTTATGCCATAGACACTGATGTTTTTTTCTTAATGATTCAATCGTGTTTCAAAAAAAGTAACTCTCAATTTTTCTAAATTAATACAAATGTATTCTAATAATTAAACGTATTAAGACTAAAATGGAATGTTAAGCATTTTCAAGCTGGATCAAATTAAGCGTTTTTTTTTCAATTTGAATTAATGAAAGAAAGTTAAGTGGCTAGCTCGGTCAAACAAGGTTTACAATAAATAGTAAACAAACAGTCGGATCTACCACGTAGATAGTCCGCTCCACCGACGTCTCTTCGAGTTCATTTATTTAATATATTTTTATTAAATTACTGTCTATGAGTTATTGCACGTTTTACATTTATAATAAATATATAAATACTTGTAAATTTTAAATCTCCATCTTTGGTATGTAATCCGTACCTATTAGTTAATATCTTGAAATGTTTACAAAACTGTTTTTACATATTATATTAAGTATATATTTTTTTACAAAAATCGTAGGGTCGTTAGGACGGCACGATATTATCTCTATTCAAGTTCGATGTTCATTAGGTCTTTGTCGGGTTGAAGTTTGTGGTTGATTGCATAACGCGTACTGCGTAGGGACGCGGCGAGATACTATTTTATATATTTTTTTTTATCTATTTACAAATTTCCATTTAAACTAAGACAATTAAAGCCTACTTCGAATAGACGCAGGGTCGCATCCATACAATTATAATAGCAGGTACCGATCATATGTTTAGATATCGATTATTTGCGAACGACATCATTACGAACTAGCATGCACCATTGTTCTAAGAACGCGCCACACTCGGCGGCCTGAGGCGTCCCCCCCTCCTGTCCCCCCTTCCCTCCACCACACCGCCCCCCCGCCCTGCCACATAGCTGCGCGGGGCTCGAGCTCCGCCCTCTGCCGCCCGCCCGGCCCCCGAGCGAACAGCTGAATCGATTTTCCCGTCTTCCTGGGATTGCGTGTGCCGATTGTCACCTTGCATCCGATTGTAGACATCGCAAAACTTTTCAAAAACTACTTAACCTACTCCGCCGGTGAACGCTCGGGCCCGCTGGTGCTCGCACGCATGCCACGCGACTTGCTGAGGATGGTAAACCGACGCCGTCAGCTCATCCCGTGATCTTTCAAGTTTATTTTTAAAATTTTATCAAAACCTATCACAGTTTTTGATTAGTTCTCATCCTTAATTAGATTAATATATGATTAAAATATACGTATAGATAATATATATTTTCCAATCTTTAACAATAACACTATTTAATGCTCGCCTCGCGGAGGCGGACGGCCGAACCGTTGTTACAGAGAGCGACAGACCTACGCCGTGTCGAAATATTTTGGCAAATTTGATTCGTGACCGAAGTTAAGATATGACGCCTAAAATGGAGCATAGCATAGAGCTATTATTGCTAATTATTTTATTTATAATCGAAAACTATTTCTCGATAACCACAACCTTTCATAAGCGAAGTCGATTGTCACAATGTTATTGACTATTTAATATGTTTGGTTGTCCGATTAGCATTTGATGCACACCTTAACTTATTATTGCGCGCTCCGTCTTCATTCAGCGGCCGCCATTTCATCCGGACCTGCGCAGAAGCGCTCCGCCATTTTGATTTCCGTAACACTTAACCCAGTTTCTCTCGAGGAAAATGGCGATCGTCGAACAAAGAGCCGATGAGCTTAATCGATTACACTTTACAAATAACATACAAAATGACCGCTGGGGTCGTCTATTCAGGAAGACACGTTGAAGAGTGCTGTGTCGTGGCTGGGCCTGTACTATGCATGTATGGGTGCGCGCCTGCAGTGCCGTCCTAGCGCCGGCTAGGCCGTGTCTCGACGATTTAGATCGTCTTGATTTTGTTCGTCTTGAAACTGACCTGCAGTACTCTGTTTCCGAGCGTGTACCCGTTCAGGGACTGTATGGCGACGACGGCTTCGTCGTAATTCGTCATCGTGATGAACCCGTAGCCTTTGCACTTGTTGGTCTGCAGGTCGCGTATCACTTTCACGCTCTGGACGGCACCGAAGGGTCCAAACAGTTGCCAGAGCACATTCTCCTCTGTTTCCGGGGCTAGGTTGTAAACAAAAATGCACCACTCGGAGCCCACGGCGCCCGGCAACACGCCGCCGAGCAGCTCGCCGGCCAGCGGGCTGTACCGCTGCAGGCCTTTGTTTATAGCGAGTAGGGACTTGCCTGAGCTGAAGCGGCCGAGCGGGGCGGGGAAGCGCAGCGCGGCCGGCAGGTACGCGGCCAGCGGGGCCAGCGCCTTGCCGTTGTTGCTCGGGTTGTTGGCGAACTTCACTGTGATCGGTTCCGATGCTCCTTTTGGCACTGTTCCGTTCAGCTCCTGAATAGCGCGTTCCGCTTCGACGCGCTGGTCGAATCTGATGAATCCCACGCCTTTAGATAGGCCTTGTTCTCCTCCAGTGAACGGTCTTCCGCCAGAATTCTCGCAGAGTATTCTCGATGTGATAATGCGGCCGTACGGGCTAAACAGCCGCTCTAGTTCTGATTGTGTCATTGTCTTCGGCAGCCCTGATACGTATAGGTTGGCGCCTTTGATGGCCTCGCTGCTGGGCCGAGCGTACGATACCTTGATAGTCTTGTTCTGTAGGCGGAGGCCATTGAGAGTGGCGATCGCCTTCTCTGCGTCTTCCGGGCGGTGGTAGTTGACGAAGGCGTAGCCGAGGCTCTGGCCGCCGCCGTGCAGCGCATGGTTGAGCGCGTCCGGGAACGCCGCCCCCTTGTTGCGTATCAGCTTGCACGACTCCACCTCGCCGATACTGGAGAAGAGACTCCTGATTTCCTCCTGCGTCATGCTCTGGGGCAGATAGTTGATGATCAGGTTCGTCTTGGACTCCTCGCCGGAGCCGTTCTGTTGTTCGGTGTCGCCCTTCGACATGGTGGCTTTAAATCATAAACGGAAAGAACGAAAGGGAAACAAAACGCGGTAAAATAAAATACGGCACGTCCGATGAGGCGGCCCGCGCGAGCGATTATGCGAGCGAGGGTAGTGCCGGGGTGCGCGCAGTCGCGTGCTATCGATCGGCCTTACATAACCCCGTTCGTTCACCCCTCCCGGTTGGTATAGTGTCCGAAAAAACCAGATACAACGCAGCGGCATCGATCTTGGTCCCTGGGAATTTGTGCTCCGTGGCATTAACGTATTATGTAACGGTGTCGCGCGAAACGCGACCTTCTGGGCAGAGACAAAGGGACAAGGATTAACACCTCCCCCGACCTAAAAAGAGCCCGATTCTTGATATTTTAGCTATGTAATGTGACCCCAAAGATTTCTGGAGCGCTGGAGGTGCGTTATTACGTACTAATGGATAGAACAATGATATTGTTTTCTTAAATCTGTGCCAAGTTTCTTTGGCAACTTGTAGGTACACTATATTTCTTAAGACATTGAACTATCATTATGTTTCATGATTGATTTTTGATTAATTTTCTCTATAAAACATTTGAATACTGTTCTAAGTTGTTCATTACTTGAATATATTTTACGAAAAAAAAAATGCAAGATCATTTCTCTATTTTTAAAAGGCAATATAAAAACATATTAACTATATTAATCTGAATGTTAAGTACCTATATTAGAACGTTTAATCCTTCTAGTACCTATTATAAATGTGAATTTTGTTTGCTTAGATAATTTTAATTAGATAGGTACGTGCCATTTACTCACACAAAAGTTAACCCATTTTAGACAAAATTCAGGTACTTGTAACACTGTTTACAGTTGTTTACAGTGTGTAAACAGGGTTAACATTTAAAATTTAATTTGAACTTTGAACCCCGCAAAATACAAGCGAATTATCAAAAACCTTAACAAGACAAATCAAATTAAAAGGGTCAGTAAAACAAGGGTCTATATGTGTATCTTTCAAATTGAGATAATATCATTAAAATTTGCTCAATCACGGTACATACATTCCCTGACAGCCTTATTGATTTTATGTCGCACCTACACAGCTTAGCTTAGGGAATGCTTCGTGTTCCGTGTCTGAATTATTAAAATGGAATCATAACTATAATGCTATCTTTTAAAGGTCAACGTTAATGTGGTAGTTCAGATTTATATTCACACATAGTTATGTGTGGTGATAAAATAATGTAAAATATACAACATATTTAAATATTTTTTCTTCTTTTGTACTATACCTACTTAATTCAACTTTTACCACTATCCTTGGCGAAGTGGTTATCGCCAATTTCGAAGGGTGTTGGGTTCGATGCCCGGGTGATTCACAAATAAGTCTAGCTTAACTTTTTACTAATCGTCAGTGAAGAAAATCGATTCGGAAAACAGATGTAAAATGCATCTTCCCTACCAGGAGACGTAGAATTTCACATTATTTTACTTTTCGTTGAAGGTAATATCTATTAATGAAGAATAAATAGTGTATTGAATAAGTCTCTTTAAAAATACGACAAGTCTAACAAAATAAAATACTTTTAAAACAAAGCCTTTAATGTTAATTAATTTATTGCACATTTGAATTAACCTGTTATATAAATTCAGTTTTATACAAATAAATAGCGTAGTAACTAATAAATACTAATCCTATTCATTACGATTTAAAATGTATTAATTAATACCTAGTAACTAAGTTTAAGTACCTAGGTCAACGAGGTTTTAGGTTTTAGTGCCACTAGTAACGGCGGCGAAGTTACGTGACTAAAATCTACGTAAGCCCTCACCTCGATTACGTTAACTAAATCAGTTAGATTGCATGATATAATGCCTATTAAATACTAGTATTTTTCCTAGTAAATAGGCATACTTAGGTCATATACCTACTAAATACTAAGTCAAATCACTACACAGTATAAAAAAAAGTCACTTTCAGAGTGTATGTCTGTATGCTTAGATCTTTACGCAACAGATTTTGATGTATTTTTTAAATAGATAGAGTGATTCAAGAGGAAGGTTTTAGTATATAATTTATTAGGTTTTAGACAAAGCAGACAAAGCCGCGGGCGGAAAGCTTGTTATTTATATAAGAAAAAGATGAGAAAACATAAAAAGTTACACGCCCTGCTTTGAGTTATATTTCTCGAGATTTTAATAATATTTCCGACATTTTCTATATTATATTCAAAAGATTTTTCAAAGACTTTCCTCGATACAAACTTGTCTCATTAACTACCATAAAAAACATCTTCCTTACAAGACGTTCTTTTATGAATAATTAGCTTCGCCCGGGCTTTACCCGGGCAGACGTTTTTAAATATAGAGCAGTATGTTTTTAACATTGCAAACATTGTATATACATAAATTATAAATTAATGAGTCATTTAAATAGGTAAGTCGTCAATTCTTAAAATTCGATTGTCTGTCTGTCAGTTATGTTTTCATAGATAAACCATAGAAAATATTGAATGAAATAGGCTACTTTTTTTTAAAATGAATCGCTTAAGTTGACCTTTTTATTTCGTGGGTGAAACCGCGATGCACAGCTAGACACTAGCTCAGCTAGTTAGTAAATAAATATGTAATAACACTTATATTGCCGCTTTAAATAAACATTTTAAACAAACTAATTTTAATAAAATATAATATTAGGAACGTAAAATAATAACACGATAAACATAATATTTAAATTCTACATACATTCAGGTCAAGGTACCTATTATACATCGTGTATAAGTTATGAGATAAAGTTAAGTAACGGCTAAGTTAGGGCATAACTTAGACCTTCGTCGACATAAATTCAGACAGGAATAGGTACTTACATAAGAAATTAATATTTAATATAAATATATTTATATGCTTAAATATTTCATGAAGCTTGATACATAGAGTTGATTTTAAACCGCTCTTGGCTCTATAAAAAATTCATTAAAAGTATTGGAAAACAAAGTCATTTTATTTGTCATTTATTTATAGAAAAAAACATATAGCTACATATAAATAGCGGTTTTATGAAATAAATGTAGCATACGATACAATGGATAATGGTAGAAAAAGAAATCCCTTCAAGTTTTTCCACCTCGACTGAAAATTTTCCGCCCTAGAGTAAACGCCCTAGAGAACGCAATATCATTAACAATATTTTTCATAAAATTGTTAAAATTATTACAGTAAGTACGTAAAATTATACTTAAAATAATACGCAATTTTCCTCTATGATGGATTAATGTTACTCTTTCACACAAAAACGAATGAACCGAACTAGATGGACTGTAGCGCAGAGATATATTTAAATCTGTATTAGCACATTGTCTACTTTTCAACAAGGCAATATTGGCTAGTACAAGTATTAAATACTGATTTAAATTCATCATTTAAATTACTTTATTTGACTTGAAAAAACTCAAAAGAGGCTTTAATGAAAAAGTTTAATAAAAAAGTTAAAAATGGCTCGATAGCAATGAGCCCGCTCTACTTACAATGTTGAATAAGAGGTAGGCTATAGGGCTCGCTATTTGCAAGTTAAATTGCTCAAGAGTGCTTCAGAATCAGTAGGGTTGACACTTTTTGTATTTATTCATTTATTTTTTCATGAATAAGTAATAAGAAGTTTTATGAACATCAATAATTTTACAAAAAAAGTTTATTTCATTTCCAATTTTACAAAATACGGAGTAGTAAATTGAAGATTTAAAATTGCATCGTAATTTTTTTTAGAAGTTAAAAATATAGTGATTTTTGGTTCATCTATTTGTTAACATCAATGTAATAATTTACGTTGAACGTTGTATTATTAAGAAGATTTTAAAACTAATTATTTTTTAGCTATCATGCTGTGCTATATCAAGACACATATCGTGACATGCTTTTAATAATTCTAATTTATATTTTGCATTGAAGTTTTGACAACCCTAAAAGGCTGAAACAATTTGAATGCTAATAACAAAACGGCTCTACCTCTCCTACTACAGTTTTCATTATTCCGTGTATTTTGACAGGAAAGATCTTTTTATTATTTTTTCCTGTACAAAGGCCTTTATTAGCCTATTAATCTTGTTAAATGATAATTTCTCACAGAAATTGCGCTGAAAAACGATAATTATTATCTTTCATACCAAACTGGCAAAATCAACACAATCGTAGAGATTAGTTGACAGCTCAATTAATCTGATCAAAAAAAATTAAAAATTTTAAATTTTAAATGAGGATGAAAAAGGAGATGATAGCTTAAAACTTAAAAATACTTACTAAAAGTACTTTTATAAAACGAACAAAGCTACAGGAAACAGCTGTATAATCCTATTAGTAACATGTTATATTATAACTAGCGGTCCGCCCCGGCTTCGCCCGTGGTACATATGAAAAATAGATGTTGGCCGATTCTCAGACTTACCCGATATGCACAGAAAATTTCATGAGAATCGGTCCACCCGTTTCGGAGGATTATGCAGACTAACATTGTGACACGAGAATTTTATATATAAGATTTATAATATAGAGACACTAATTACAAAAAATACTTTAATTTTCATTAATAACACCCACTCATTTCAAAGTATAGACAAACATGAACCCTAAAATAGATAGCAATAATCAGAACCTATTTCTAGTAACTAAATATTAGTTAGGGGTTGTAATAGCCCCTTTGTTAGGGGTGGGTCGCACCCCACGAAGCAGGTACTACAGGTGTATAGACAAACTACAATTATTTATATGTATTTTAAGGGAATTTCGATGGAGAACTAGATTTAAGTTTTCGGTTTTAATTTTATGTAATAAATTGGCTGACATAAAATAAAAAAAAATAAATTTAGTTATCCTGGTGTCGATGTGTTAATATATTATATATGTGTGACTATAATCTACATAATATATATACCAAATGTTATATTGATCCGATCATTTAGGTACCTACCTGCTTTGTATGAAAAATGACACAAATTCATCCTTACAAAAATTTTACGTCTAATACATATACGAATAGACAAATTTACATAAAAAAGGGTAAATTATAGTTATCTTCTTTCAATAACTTTAACACAGATTACTAAATAGTAAATACTTAATACGTGACCCTTACTTTACTTAAAATCATAGTACTTATAGTTAAAATTTTATTCTAGACATATGAAACTCTATGACGGATGTACCTAGTTTGATGTAAATCTATTTGGATGATATTGATAGATTCGGACCCGGGGTCGACGACCGGAGGGAGAGGGTGGCTGCTATCCTGATTATATTGGGGTTTGTTTCCGCTGTCATACGTCATTCAAAATCGTAAAAAATTAGCTAACGCTTGACAAAACTCTACTTAAGTCAAGATTTTTTTAGCTATAGGTATGTAAACTTTTACAAGTCTTTATGAATATTATTTTTTTAAACTACTACAAATGTATATAAGTGTTATAACGTAAAAAAAGGCTAAGTATTTTTTAAGAAATCACGCTTGATACCTCTAGTCTCTACCTACATTATATAAATGATAAAAGTTTCAGTTTCTCATTTTAAATTAGGTATTAAATTGACAATAGTCTTGCAATTATGTAATTACTATGCAAAGTTTTAATTTAGTTCATTCATTTAGTTTTGAAGTAAAAATGACGTCAACTAGATAGAAATCTGTGAAAAATTCAGTTAAAAATAAGCAATTAGTGACATAACTTTGCAGAGTAAGTAGGTACTTTTCAAGTTATTTTCAGCAAGCAAAGATTTATTTAAAACTAGCGACCCGCCCCGGCTTCGCGCGGGTGCAATGCTGATACTAAATACACTACAGAAAAACTGTGAACGTTGTATATAAAAACATAGCAGCCCGCTCCGGCTTCGCACGGGTATAAAATAATATATAGCCGGGCGGCGCGGCCGACCGGTACCGCCGCAAACGCTACGTCCCGCAATTTTTAAATCTGTAATATCTTCGAAAATATTCACTTAAATCATACGGTGTAAAGGGCCATATAGATCTATATTAAATGAACAATGTATTCAATGTATATATGTATGTATATGTTTTTAATTCAAAATAATATTATAATTAATAATTAATATGTAGATATTTGAAACGTACCTTTATTTACAGCATACATTTAACGTTGATAAAATAAGTAGGTAGGTAGGTACCAATATTATATTTTACTTAGCCGCATCTGGACCTGGTACTAAGAGAATAAATGAATGAGAATGGTAAAATAGATTTAGTAAATTTCCATGTTATTCATGGCAGACATACAAAAATCTAATCTCTTCTTTCTAATAAATATTGTAGGAGCTGTTTACTATTTGAAACACTGGGAATCGAATCTATATCCGTCGTATAGTACTAGAACCACTAAACCTAAGGTCTTATGATTTATTCATTAAAACGCAACGGAAACAAACAACCCTCGCGGGCACTGAAAAAGCTATAACAACCCTAATAAACAAGTATTCCTGCAAAATACGACTCTATTTACACGCAATATGTCTCAATTTTGCAATACACCAAAATGTATAATTTAAACCAAAAAATGTACCATGCGAAAACATTACTTGAAACCGTTGGTAAAGGTGCATTTTCGAATAACTGAGGAATGGTAATAGAATTACACATAACAGAAAGATTTGATTTTCTAATTTCATCTTTATGTTTGTGGCTTAGAGTTTATTTTCATTTGTCAAACAGTTTGCCCAGGGTTTCGATCATATGGTTTTTTTTCACAATGCAATGAGCAAAAAGTTTAGATTTTTACTTAGTGGAGTAGTTAGCACGTTTCTATTAAGAAGCCCTAGATTTAATAAGGTATACAATATACATAGTTTCTTTCTTAAAAGATAATCTATTTACGTAGCTTTCTTAAAAAATAAAGATAGAAGCAGATGTGAAAATCGTTTGTCCCATACCCCAGGGGCCAAGCCCACTACTAAATAAACATGATCACTTTGTATTTGTATTAGTGGGACTACAATGTTTTAAAATTAACAAGGAAAACGCATTATGTTTTTTACATGAACTTACCGAAAAGAAAATGGACAATATTTCAACTCCCTTGAAAAGGCAACTTGTTAATTTATTTATAATTTTATGTTTTAGATCAAAGTGAAGGTATAAAAAGCAATTTAAAAAAACTTCATCTTTTTGCAATTAATCCAAATGCACTAACCTACCATTGTTTCACTGATAAGACTTTTAATTTTAATTTAGAGTATATTTGCAATAGACTATAATCAAATACTCTATAATATGTGTAAGAAAAATATATTATCTACTAGCTTCCGCCCGCGACTCCGTCCGCGCGGATGTCGGTCTTCGCGTGGATGGTTCATTTCTCCATTTTGAGTAACTCTGACAATAACATCTTATAAATATCTATTGGACTCAAATACGGCTAGGCCTATAATAATACCCAACGTGTGTTCGCTGTTCTACAGAACAACGTCTATGGATAAAACTGAAAAATTAAGATTATTTTTTTTCTTCGTATTTTTTCAGGATAAAAAGTATCCTATTTTACGCCCAGGATAATAAGGTATAATTATACCAAGTTTCATCGAAATCGAACCGTTAGTTTTCACGTGATGTCTTCACATACAGACAGACAGACAGACAGACAGACAGACAGACAGACAAAAATTTTTTTAATCACATATTTGGGTTTGGTATCGATCCAGTAACACCCCCTGCTATTTATTTTTTCAATATTTTCAATGTACAGAATTGACCCTTCTACAGATTTATTATATGTATAGATGTTACTCATTTCTTTTTTAATTTGGCATCTGTGCAAATACGGATTCGAATCTTGTACTGTCTGAACCCCATTATGAGGTTTTCCCTCAAGCGAATTCTGTCTATATGCACTCTGTAGTATTATTACTGTTTCACTAGCTTTGTCTCGCGGTTTTGCTTGTATTTAATAGTTAGTTATTAGTCTGCTGGCTTATAAAGCTTGTTTTTAATTAGTGGATGCATAAGAATTAATAATTTTTTTTGAAATCTATTACATTCATAGGTATGATACATAATATTTAATATCAGGCCCCGGGTCGAGTAAGCTCATTTTCCGCCCGTGGCATCGCCCGCGTTTTCAAAGAAAAACCGGTATAGTTCTCGTTCCCGTGGGATTTCAGGGATAAATCCTGTCCTGTGTTAATCCGATTTCTATATGTGTGCTAAATTTCATTGTAATCAGTTCTGTAATATTTGCGTGAAAAAGTAACAAACATACACAACTACACATACACAATATACTGACCATACATCCATCCTCACAAACTTTCGCATTTATAATATTAGTGGGATTAATTATTATCTATACATCTATACAAATATTATAAAGAGGAAAGGTTTGATTTTTTGTTTGTTTGTTTGTTTGTATGAATTGAATAGGCTCCGAAACTACTTGGCAGATTTGAAAAATTCTTTCACTGTTGGAAAGCTACATCATTTCTGAGTGACATAGGCTAGGTTTTATCCCGGAAATCCCACGGGAACGGGAACTATGCGGGTTTTTTTTTGAAAACGCGGGCGAAGCCGCAGGCGGAAAGCTAGTCTATCTATAAGAATTTAGACCATAACAGACGCACTATACCCAAACATATGACTCCTACCGTTTTCGCGATAACACATTGAATTGAACACATTACGAGATTGCAATTCGATACATTTTTTGTATGTTTGTCACGCAATGACACCGAAATGCGCAACAACATTGTTCTGCTCGTATTGTAGGGCGGCACGCGCCTGACATGTGCTACTGTAGCTAACAGTGGAAACGGCTCTTTTTGATAAATATTTCGATTTCGAGTTTTCTTGTATAGAAATCTTAATTAACATTATGAATGCTATATTACGTAATGTGTTTGTTTGTTTGTCTTACCTTTGACTCCGAACAAACCTATTTTTTATTATGTTGGTTTTTTTTTAAATTTACGCTTTTACCAATTTTTCCTTTATCTGGGCCATAAGACGTTTTCTATCAAATTTCAATACTGTGTACATGGGTACCCTGTAGGTTTTGATTCCCTTGCTAATATCGATATTTGAGAAAATTTGCAGCATAAACGGCTGTATGTTTTGATTGCGTTGGCGTTTAAGTTTATTTTTTTCACAGCTTCAAGGTACCGTAGACTTGAGTAGGTATTTAAGCTAAATTTCGGCATGATACCTCCACGCGTCCTGAGAAAAAGGGTCTTGACAGGCAGACGGACCAGAAAGCGATCCTATGGGTCCTACTTGGTCCTACTATACTAAACGCTCCGTTTTTCTTTTGAGGTTCTTAACCCTTAAAATAAAATATAAAAATGACAAAATTATTGCTCTGATTTAGTAAAACTCTTTTGAGTGGGCGATTCAAGTTTTATTTTGAGCATTCAAAAAAATTACAAAAAAGTTGCAAAAAAAGTTCTTTTTCCATACTTACACAGCCATTTCGTTCCGCTCTGCGCAGTTATAATTAGTTTACCCAGTGTCTTTTATCTCCCTCCAGTCGGGGACATGTTACGTGTTAGTCTAAGAGCTAGACATGACAAATTTATAAGAATAAAATTTATTTATAAAAGTTACGTTACTTTGTTTAAAATTATGAAAAAAAAATATTAGAAAGCAAGAAATTTAACGTTAAATTGCAGTAAGTTATAGATACACACAAGAGTTTACAAGTAATAAATTTGCTTTGAATAAATTTTCGTGTAAATAAAAGTCTTTATATGGAAAATGACGAAATTATAGAGTCCCTAGCTGTTCTCATTCTTGTTAGTATAAAAAAATCAGCGTATTAAAATGGTATACCTATATAAATATTCGAAGATTCGAGTCAGTTAAACGATCGTATTAATAAGAGAAAAGATTGGAACACAAAAATACCTTACAATAGATGTTTAAAAATATGTTCACATAATGTTTTGCATCATCTCTTTGACTCTTTCAAGGGTGTTCCAACCCTTCTTCATTAGCATTTTAAAACGGGGGCCACTCGATCAAATTACAAGTTCTGCTATTCCATTACAGCTCTTTTTACCTTCACATAAAACTGAAAATTCCTTGGCAAAATTCTCTTATCAGATCACGCTTGACCGGCAAGTAAGGGGGTCAAAGATTGTGTCAGATTTTATTGTAATATTTTTTTCTTTTGTCAAAGTTAAGTGCGCCTGTCAAAAAGTGAAAAAAATATCAGATTTATATACTTTTGTGTTGGATTATTGTAATATTTTTCGGTATTATAATCTGGTTTATGTTAAATTCACTGAATGGGGAGATTTTATAATGTGCAATGTTATTTTTATTTGCAACACGTTTAATAAACACGCGTCAATATTGTTGTATTATTATTTAAATAATATTTAATTTATATCTCATTAAAAATTGTATCAATTTACTCTTAACGAATAAAACTAGATTTTTATGACACTTTAATACGAAATATTTATTTGCTAAATTAATTTTGGTAAGATTGACCGAATTTTTATTGATCAATCTCATGTCTAAATGAGGATGAAAAATATTTAATTATCCGTTAATACGTAGTTCAGAAGGTTTTAGCAGAGAAACAAGTAGACGAGGAAAACCATATTGTTGCTGTTATATTATTTTATGCTCATAAAAAATAATTATTTTTAGTTATTATAATCGATTTACCTAATCAATTCGTCTAATTATGTCATATCTATATGATGCATATTCCTAAGTATCTTATATACAAAGTATTGAACCCAGTGCTTCAGTAGTAGATGCACTCTATTAATAAACCCGTAACTAACCCTAGAATGCACTTTTGGCAAGCTATGCTTCCTTGACACATCTGAAATTTACTGACCCACATACAGAAATAAACCCTAACACGATAACAATAAGTTCAAATTGCACCACAGCCCACGCCGTGACATTTTCTAGTATATACATGCGAAATTCAAGACAAGAATAACGAATGACACACAATTCGATTAGACGTAATTCGATTTTAGAAATGTTCGGACGTTTTTCTGCGTACAGTTAGAATATTTAACTGTCTGTACTCGTGTACGAAATATAACAATGAACACAAAGAAAAGTAAAAATAAGAACCGTGCCAAAAATGCGAATGTTTTGCCAACGCAAAATGTAACTAGTGAAATAAGTGATAAAACTGATGTGAATAAAGAAGAACAAGTAAAATGTGAAGATAAACAAAGTGAACAAACGAGTGTTGAAGCTGTTCCGTGTGAAAATGTACCGGCAATGGAAGAAACTGTTAAAACAGGTGCACCAGACGAAACTCCTGTGAAGCCTAAAAGAAAGAAGGGTAAAAAGAAAAAGCAACATGAATTATTTGATGATCAAAAAATGCCTGATAACCAGGAAAATTCTACAGATAATACTTTAAATGTTACTGAGCCATCAATACAAGCAAATAGTGATGTGGAAAATGACACAAAACCTGAAACAGCGAAGCGCAAAAAGAAAAAGAAGAAACAAACTGAAAAATGTTTTACAGAAGAAATCACTGAACCAGTGAAAACAGAAAGCGAAGTAAATACTGAAATATCTATTAAAAGCGATCCAATACCTCAGACGCCAGAAAGTACACCTAAAAAGAAACATAAGAAAAAGAAACCTCCGGCTGACTCCGCTAAAACTGAAGATGTCACATGTATTTCTGCTTTCCAACAATTATTAGAACCCGGTGATTCACAAGAGGAAACAGTGAGACCTGAATCGCAAAACAATGATAGTTTACCAGAAGTTTTGATAGATAAATGCGAGGAGAAAGTAGAAGACATTCAGCAAACAAAAAATAAAAAGAAAAATAAAAAACACAGAAAACATTCACCAGCGGTAATTCAACACGATGAAGATAAGAAACAACCACAAGAAGGAACTGTTGAGTTAATGCAGGAAAAGTGTGAAGTAAAACCTACATCTGAAATAAGTGAAGTATCTCAGGAAGCAAGCCCTAAGCCAAAAGCAAAAATTGCTAAGCCTGTTGATAAAAAACATAAGAACAAGAATACAAAAACATCAACAAATGTTGATAATAATTCAACACCTGAAGATGCTAAAATCGATCAGAGTTCTCTTCCTGGGCTGGAATGTCTAAAGAAAGATGATAATGTACTAATACAAGCTGAAAGTGAGAGTTTAAAAACAACTAATAATATTAAACAGAGTGAACCATCATTTCAAAACGTGATCATTGGGCCTGCTGATACTGAAAAAGAAAAATGCGACAAAACTGTAAATGTAGAAAAAGTCATCAAATCGCCACAAATAGCACCTCAAACTGAACAGGAACAAATAAAAGAGTCTGATAATACTTCATTTACAGAGGTTCGACCATCGAGAAAGAAGAAAAGATCTGCAAAATCAATTTCAGAGCAGAGCGATGGTGAAAAGGCTCCTAGCGTTACAATAGATGCATCTTCACAAAATGAACCAAAAACTGAACAAATAGAAGATACAAATATTACACCTGATTTTATCCATTACCCTCGCTCGAGTAGTCAGCAACAGTTTGATAGTAACAATAATACTGTAATTCAAGAAATCCATTCTCCCGATGAAGTAAGACTTGGAATTCCAATTTTTATGTCAGTACCAGTTGTTGAAGGTTCAGGCGAATCTCCTGAAGTGAGGTCACAAATGGATCCTTTAGATGTAGAAGTGACTGAATTAAAGATGAGTGCTCTAAAGACTGAAGATAAAAATGTACATATACCAGCTGAAGCAGTTGACGAAACGCTAGTAATGGAAGAGTTAAAATTATCTATCGAAAAATCATTAGCTGAGTTAACAGCTATTGAAAAGGGTGAAATAGAAGTTGAAAAGAAATTAGTGGATGTTAAACAAGAAAGTTTACATAGTCCAGTGGCCGCTCCTATCGATACCGCATTAGAAAACATAACACCAGCCAATGATGGTTCAAAAATTGTTGATATACCACAAGAAGAAGTTCGAGAAAGTCCATGCTCGCCTCCAGTATGTCCTGCAAGAAAAGATAAGAAAGGAAAGTCGAAGAAAAAAGGTAAAAAAGGTGCGACTGAACAAGCGTCTAGTACAACAACTGTTTCTTCAAGTAATACTGAGGCAAAGAAAGATACTCAAGATACATCTTCGAAAGATAAAGATACTAAATCCGAAAACACACAGAAAAAAGAGAAACAGCAATCTACTGGAAACACGGATGAAACTGAAGTTCAACCAGATTCCTCTTCAACATTTGAAGTTTATTATGAGCCAATTGAAAATTTTGAAGACGCTTTAACATCAAGCAACGAAGACATTAACAAAACATTTGAAATGATCGCCAAAGATGTGTACGATACCGTAGAAACTAAGAAACCAACATTACCAAATCCTGAAATAAGTATAACCGAACCTGAAGAAGATAGGCAAGAAAAAAACGCAAAAGAACATCCTGTATCGCAGCCAAAAAACTTATTAGGCCATCCAAACATTCCTGCATCATCGAATAAGGATGACTACAAAAAAGAAAAAGATAAACCACCTAATAGCATGCAAGCTAAAGTTAAAATAAAAGATTCAGTTGACGTCGAAAAATCAAAGAAGCGATCGAAAGAATCACAAACACAGAATAAGTCAAAACATAATTCAAATACATATAAAATAAATGAAAACGACGATTTTGTTTACAAATACAGCTTTCGAACAGTGTTTCTGCCAAACGTCTGTCACGTTTGCAACAAGGATTTGACTACAAGAGTGCCCTGCAAGTTTTGTAATCTACTATTCTATTGTAGTCAGAAACATAAGGATGAAGATTGGCCGAAACATCAATCTTTGTGTTTCGCAATTTGTACTATAGCTCACTTGAAAGGTTTGT
>CAJQZN010041025.1:77833-93652 GCA_907164685.1 Colias eurytheme | reverse complement strand
CAAAATTGTGTGTCTATGTGTTAAGTCCTTAACAATTCAAATAAAGTAGCTTAAGTATATTTATACTGTCACTTAATAGAGACAAATAAACATCTTCAAAGTAAAAAAGTACACATTAACACTAATACCACTCACACAGTCACACCACCGTAAAAAGCTAAAGTTACACGTCCTGGTCGTTCAAAATAAAACCTTATGCCATTGTAATAAGGTCCATGTAAAATGCAAGAAAGGAGTTGTTTCGTTAATCACAGTTTCAGCATTCGGAGCACGTTGCCTCTCGACAGTAGAGTTAAGGTCCAGAAACACTAGGTGACTTGTTAACTTAAAAAAAACCATAATATCCAATAATAATTAAATTTTCTAATCAAAGTGGATAATCTAATCTTTATTTACAAGTAAATGTACGTACGACAGCCAAAAAGAATATTTTGTCTTTCCTACGTACTTTATCAGAAGGATTTCAATTTCTGGTGATAAGGTTGTTTATTTAACAATATTATCAAGACATCAGTATCTATCATCAGTAATTGATAGGTAATTGACATCATTGATATCATGATAGGATTTAATTTAATTTTTGTTGAATTGTTATTTTTCAAGTACTTACGATCTCTACTCTACTATTCCATGAATCAGCTTACGTCATACTCCTACTTGAATCGTTTGAAAGTATAAACTATAAAGGATAGAAGAAATTTGACTCGATTCGAACAAACGTCCTTCGCGTTACCGTAACAATTAATATTAGATATTCAAGCTGCAACCATTTTTTTAGGGGTAGCCAAGAAGTCAGGTAAAGCTACTTCTTTCGCCTTGCTGCGGCGACGCGGCCTGACCTATCGGCCATACCGCGATACCCGCCAGAGTAATCGAATTTATTCTACTCTGGTTTCATGTGTCCGTGAGATATCACACGCCTTCTCTTGATAAAACAAGAATATTATATTCTCTTTCATCTCACCAATACTATTGTTCGCCGAACAATAGAATTCTCTCTTTTCCCATATGAAAACGCACCTTAACGAACGGAAGCAAAAAGTAGAGGTCACGACTACACCTAATGACCAGTCTTACTGAGGGAGTTGCTCATTTTATTTCCCTGGATGTTTCTCGTAATACAGTTGTTATGATCCGTTAAGATTTTAGCTCCATAGGTATTAAGTGCTTACCATGAATAAAAGCGTACTTTTTGCTGCTGTTTTACGTAATATCCTTTGCATTTTAACCCTGAAAATAAACAGAAAATAGACAATATCCTTGGCATAAAGAGTTGTTTTTAGCTGAAAATACTTTTTCTATTCTTTATAAATTTATACTGAAAATACTAGTTTTTATATACAAAATAAAGAAAAATACGAGCACCTATGACTCACGTGAAAAATACGTAAAACAAAAAAATGTAATAAAGATTAAAATAATTATATTCTGCTATAATCAGGCCACTCTAGATCACTGATTTTCAGCGAAGATAATATAATATAATCTAAGACATAAAATGTTAGATTTTTCGCCAAAAATATAGAGCCATTTATATAAATAATGGTGGGTCATTTATGACTGATGTCACGATTTCTTTACTATGAGGAAATATGTATCTATAGGGCATAAAATATGGTAACTATTACTTTACTTCAGAAGCTCAAACAAAGGTCTCTTAAAATATAAGAACATGTTTCCTAAATTAAACTAATCGTGGATGAAAATAATATGCGAGAATAAAGTTTAGTTAACTACATACGTTTTTAATATATTGAAGTTGAAATCCTATATTTTGTGCACTTGAATAAAACAACTTTCTATATATTTTATATGAATAATTAAGAAGTTCTTAAACAAAGTCTGAGAAATAATTCTTATAATTTAAGCTCTTGTGTCCTTAATACCTAAATAATTATCAAGCTTCTTTCTCTATTAAACATTATCAATATTTGTTTAGTAAATAAATAATAAGCTGACAAAACAAAATATAATCTTTATATAAGTTGTTCCCAGTATACTGTAACAGAAAGGTCCGTAAGCCGTTCAAAGGGTCGAATTTTCTATGACCCTAGGGATACGGATTGAAAAGATGACCTTTCAGTAAGTATTAAAATCGATAACTCCCAAGTGGAGTATCATATAAAAAGTGTTTTTACAAAAAGGCTAGTTAAGTACTTTAAAATTTTATTATTTAACTAGCTTCCGCCCGCGACTCCGTCCGCGCGGAAAAATTAAGATTTATTTTTTTTCTTCGTATTTTTCCGGGATAAAAAGTATCCTATTTTATGCCCAGGATAATAAGGTATAATTATACCAAGTTTCATCGAAATCGAACCGTTAGTTTTCACGTGATGCCTTCACATACAGACAGACAGACAGACAGACAGACAGACAAAAATTTTTTTTATCACATATTTGGGTTTGGTATCGATCCAGTAACACCCCCTACTATTTATTTTTTCAATATTTTCAATGTACAGAATTGACCCTTCTACAGATTTATTATATGTATAGATAGCTTAAACTTATTAAGTCGGTATAAAATATTAAAAGTAACACTTAACTAGTAAACTAGGTACTGAAAAGAAAAGAACGTAATTTCTTAGTAAGTTAAGGCCCGTATTATAATATGTTCTATCTTATTTATTTTATCTATCCCATCCCAAAACAGTCATAATAATAGTTTCTAAATTCCTTAATATCCTTAAAGAAGTTATTAATTGTCACCGTCACTATCACTACATAGTATAAAACAAAGTCGCTTTCTCTGTCCCTATGTCCCTATGTATGCTTAAATCTTTAAAACTACGCAACGGAATTTGATGCGGTTTTTTTAATAGATAGAGTGATTTAAGAGGAAGGTTTTAGTATATAATTTATTATGTTTTAAACAAAGCGGGCGAAGCAGCGGGCGGAAAGCTAGTATTTCATAAAACAATTTTTACGTATTTTATAACAAGGAACCATCTTTCTGAAGAACGTATCGGATTGCATCTAATATTTAAGGAATAACGTATCGAAGTGAGATAAATTGCTATATGCATGTTTTATATAAGTTATTGGCGCATTGAATCAGATTTATACAAGCAAGCTTCAAGCAGGTATAAAGCAAATATATTACCATATATTTTATTCTAGTGCAGGATTTGACTCTTCGCAATACAATCGGTTGGTACGTACCAATTTCGTCTTATTTATAAACGTCATGACTGATTTAGAATTATAGGGACACAAATAAAATCATAATTTAAAAATTTTATTGAAATAAATGATTAAAAAAGTGAAGTGTGTACGTACGTACCTACATTCGTAAAAGCACTAGTATACAGGCAAGCCAAAACTGTGAATTTGTAAGTTATTAAAAATTATAAAAACGGTATAGGCATTCTCAATTATCTAATAACTAGCTGCTCCGCGCGGTTTCACCCCCGTGGCTCCACTCCTGTTAGTCGTAGCGTGATGATATATATAGCCTTCCTCGATAAATGAGCTATCTAACACCTAAAGAGTTTTTCAAATCGGACCTGAATTCTTGAGATTAGCGCGTTCAAACAAACAAACAAACTCTTCAACTTTATAATCTTAATATATATAAATCTCGTGTCACAATGTTTGTCCTCAATGGACTCCTAAACCACTTAACCGATTATAATAAAATTCGCACATCATGTACAGTACCCCTACCATGAGTTGACATAGTTAAATCGTCTGACGTAACTACAATAGTAAACGTGAATAGTTCACGAGATTATTTTCCGTGAATGACGTATCTATCATCGAATAGTTATAAACTATGACATATGTCAAAATTAGAACTCATGGTGCAAAAATTGTATGGTTACTACAGCGAGTGTAGTATAGTTTACTATACGTTATCTACTGTAGTATTGTACTATAATGCACCTCATGGTAGGCTTTTTAGTTCTAATACGGCACACTAGGGGGCGCTGTACCAAATTTCATACAAACCGCTTACTACAATCGCTAGCGAGTATCGTGTGCGTAAACTCATGGTAGACCTACAGTTCGATCCAACTTGAGAGATAGGATAGTTTAAACATGTAGGTACCACGGGTGAAGCCGGGGCGGACCACTAGTTTTAGTAAAGATTACTATTATTATCTGTCTGGTAACAACCTTATATTCATAAAAATCGTTTCAGGTATAGTCTAAAAGCAGGTTAATATAATACTAAGAATATTAACATAATTTTTAACCACAATAACTCTTCTAAAAAGTGACAACAAACTGAAAATTTATAGTCCTTCACTGTGCAACTTATTTGCATGTTAAATTTCATGAAAAGCTCCAACGATTAATTTTATTCCGTAAAGTGTTTCCATGAAAATGTGATAAGTAAATGATTGATGAAGATTTGTTATATTTGACGAATATAACTTAATATTATGTGTATTTTCTTTATCGTGATTTCATGATTATAGACAACTAGCTTTCCGCCCGCGGCTTCGCCCGCGTTTTCAAAGAAAAACCCGATAAAACCTATCCTATGGCCTTTCTCGGGTATCAAAATATCTCCATACCAAATTTCATGCAAATTGGTTCAGTAGTTTAAGCGTGATTGAGTAACAGACAGACAGACAGAGTTACTTTCGCATTTATAATATTAATATAGTATGGATTCTATATAAATACCAACAATTTGTATAACAATTTTTGGACATCTACAAATGGCCTTTTCTAAATGAGGTGGATTAAATTTTTAAAATAATATTTTTATAGAAGTGGAAACAATGTAGGTAATTGGGTTTACTAAACATGGTAATTACCTAATTTTATTCCTATTGCCTAATTATATTAGCCCTTGAATTGAATAACATTTCTGAAGGTTTTCAAAATTCGTATTATTATCTCTGTACAAATTTTGTATTGATAATTTTTGTTAAATTTTTAAGCATTTTATTTTATTTACAATAGCGCCATCTCTACCTTGATAGCGTTATTAATCAAACTACAGCAAAGCTTAAATTGCTACAACTGAATAAGTGTTGTTATTTATCACTAGATGGCACTGTTTAAATTTTGTTCTTACTGTTCTGTGAAATTCTCTTATTATTTCAATTCAACAAAAATAAATATAATCAAGAGCACAATCAAGAGAAATGACGACAAAATACTTTTTTCTATGTTGCATGTGTTGCTTCTGAGTTAAAGTAAATGAGTAGGTATTTACTGTAGGATATAATAATTAATATAATATTAAATTTATAAATTCCTACATAGGAATTAAATATTAAAAAAATTGGTTGTCTGTAAAGTCGGTTTACTGACGATAGTTGAACGTGACAACCTCCGATTGTGCTTCTTTGTCGCTCGTTCCGCGCTCTCGCTTGCACTTCAAGCCTTACATGGAACGCCTCAGAGCGAGGTAACGCCGCATGAGTCATGTTTTTTCGTGCGTGCAGCCGGCTCTATCGAATTATAAGACGTTGTCACGTCAAAATGCATGTTTAATTGCAAGGCAATTTTGGTCCGATAGCTAATCATCACATCACATTCACAAAGGTATTTTGTGACGTAATTAGGTAAAATCTACATATAAGTATTATTATCCTGTCTTTCATGCTAACCCGTTCTTGGCCAGCGTGGTGGAATATGACCTGGCTCGTGTCCCAGCAGTGGGAACCTATATGGGCTGATGATGATGATGAATAAAGTGAAATTTGGCAAATTGATTGCCTGGACTAGCATTTTGGTTACTGTTCTTTGGTATAACATGTAAAGTCGCGGGATCAAGCTTGTAAATAAATGAATCGTATAATCAATCAATATAACAAGACAATTTGAATGCAGGAAGAGGAAGGAAAAATGGATGTACCACCGAAGTGGGCAATATTACAATTGGTTATCAATTAATTATTAAAGATATCAAATTAATTATCAAAATAATCTCTATCACTTTGTTTATATACCGTGTACTGTTTTTTAAAGTGTGAATTATCAAAATGTTGCGCTTATTCGCACTGTCTTTGTGCATTTTGATAGCGCACGCGCGGCGCTCAGCAAATGCTGATCTTTTAGAGGAGTTGCTGAAAACCACCGATCTAGCTGAGAGATATTCTAATAATATTATTGAAGACGCATTTCTTGATGCGGTAAGTGATTATTGTTAACTAACTGCTCGTCCCGTATCCGCCCGAGATTCTTTTTTAATTTTTAAAAGATAGTGGGATCGTCTTTTCATAAAATGCTACGAAACAAATCATGTTTTGCAGAAAAATAATAATCAATTTCTTCTATGCCTTTCCCTATGTTTTCGATTCCTTAGTTGACATTCCTACAAAGACGACAAAGGCATTTTGTTTACTTTATAAAATATCTTTTAAATTAGTGAAATAGTGGAAGAAGTAATAAGGTAAGGCGAGAAAATATAATCCAAGCTTTTATCGTTCAGGCTTTCAGACGAAATCTCTTCTTGTTCTTATCAAATGCTTAAAGCATGATAGTGTATGTTTTGAAGTGAAACTTCTTTAGGCGCGCTGAGAGTAAAATGTAAAGGTCGCGTCATGGTAACACCGTCACGTCATGACGTTCGTCATGTTGCCAAAGGTGTTTCACTTCTGACACGTGTGGTCGGCACACTTTTTTTTCTAAAGTTACTAAGCTTCCAGCTAACTTGTACCTACCTACATACATAGTACGAATGTATACGAACCATATTATGATAAAGAAGTCGTAAGCCAATCAAGAACGCGTCATCATTGCTAAAACGTGTTGTAAGTGTTTTCATAAGAGCTTCAACAAACGATATTGGTACTAAGCTTTTATTTTATAAAATTGTACAAATGCTTGTTACAAAATTGTAACTATTTTTATAAAACTATTTAATAGGTTTTTTTTAGTAACTATTTTATAAAATTATACAAAAAAATACGATCTCGTGGTAGAATCATCGATGCAAATCGCGTCTTTCGCCATACCAGAATTTTTTCGATTCTTAAAAAAAATCTTTTTTTACCTTTTGATTAAAAAAATATGATGAATATTTAACGCTTGAGGAAGCCGTTATTTTTAACATTACTTTATCTAGTGTAGAATATTCTATGTTATCAGTTTTATTGGATTACTCGATTAATTAATATTCAATATCTATTTCTATTAGATAACATAATTTAAAAACTATTAATTTCCTTCAATAAATCAAATCTTAAGAATAACAGCGTATTTTTATGATAAGACCTAGCTCTACCATGAGTTTACGCACACGATACTCGCTAGCGATTGTAGTAAGCGGTTTGTAAAAAATTTCGTACAGCGCCCCTAGTGTGCCGTAGCGGAACTAAAAAGCCTACCATGAGGTGCAATCATAGGTGCAATAGTATCCTACAGTAGATAACGTATAGTAAACTATACTACACTCGCTGTAGTAACCATACAATTTTTGCACCATGAGTTCTAATTTTGACATATGTCATATTTTATAACTATTTGACGATAGACGTCATTCACGGTAAATAATCACTTAAAATACCACAAGAGCTTCAAAATTATCGGGTATTTTCCGATAGGTTCGTTGCAAACAAATGAAGGAGTCAAGTTTTTAGTCAAGGTTAAAAAATCACGAGCGCGAAGCGCGAGTGATTTTTCCCGAAAAACTTGACGACTTTATTTGTTTGCAGTCATTGGGAACCTTGAGGGAAATGCCAGATAATTTTGAAGCTCGTGCGGTATTCGGGAGATTATTTTTCCGTCCCAAATGTCGGCCAATAATTTCACAATTGAATTGAACCTGTCAGTTTGACGTCAACGACCAGAGAAAATTTTCAAAAAATTATCAGTATAATACCATGTAGGTTGTACCACGTGACGTCGAATGGTGCAATTCTATTGGTCGATATTTGGGTCGGAAAAATAATCTCGTGAAAGTTAAGAAACTCACGTTTACTATTGTAGTTACGTCAGACGATTTAACTATGTCAACTCATGGTAGAGGTACTGAAACATCTAATTATATCTTTTGTTAATTTTCTTATTTATGTTTTACCACAAACCAATTTATTTCTTTTATAATAACAATTAATCACTTCAAAGCATTAAAGATAAAAATCAAAGGGCAAGACTATGATTTAACCTAACCTATGGCATTTCTACATCAGAGAAGATTCTAATGATTCTTGTGAAATATTATAATCCTTTTTAGTAAATAGTTAATGTGTATTGTGTATAGTTCATTGACAAAATAAGTTTGTTAAGTTTGACAAAATAATATTTTTGCAAGTTAAATCAAGGTAATCAACAATTGAATGAAATACATATCACCAAAATCGATCAATAACTATCAATGAATTGAAAACAACAATATAATATATCCTTTATCATAAATTTAAATAACAATGATGAAAGATAGTTTAATCTCGTTAATTATAATTAAATCAATAATATTATTATCTTATCTCAATAGCGGATGCCCGTGAAAATTATTCACGCACATGAAATGCGTTCCGTAGTTTAAAAATCTATACGAGATTTTTTTTCAATGTAAAAGATAACAGAAATCATTTTCATAGATTTTAAATTGTATTATTATTAAAATTACTCGTAATTATTCGGACAAAGGCAAAATTTTATAGAAAATTAGCGGTCCGCCCCGGCTTCGACGTGGTACCTACATGTCTCTCAAGTTGGATCGAACTGCACAATGCACATAGTGTGCGAATTTTATTATAATCGGTTAAGTGGTTTAAGAGTCCATTGAGGACAAACATTGTGACACGACATTTATTTATATATTAAGATTATAAGGACCGTTTCGTTTGATGCTTAGATCATTAAAGGTTTGATGTGATCGCTTTAAAAAAGAAAAAAGTATTGCACAGCAAAGCATGAAGACGAATAAGTATTAAAATAGTTATCAGTTAATTGAAATATAACTGAGTCTTGAATCCTTAATCTAAGAAGTATCTTTTACTTCTTTTTTTAATTTCACACAGAGCTGACAATATTAATACTCATTTATCTATGAGTACTCTGAAAATTATGACAATTTATCCTCATTTCTTCTTCCAAAACAGAATGGTCTTGCAAAGAAGTACGGATACCCATTCGAAGAGCACCCTGTGGTAACAGAAGATGGGTATATCCTGGGCTTACACCGCATCCCACATGGTCGAGATCAGAACAATGTGCCTGGACCCCGGCCTGCAGTTCTGGTGATGCATGGACTGTTTTCATCATCCGCTGACTTCATAATAATGGGACCTGGGACTGCTATGGGTGAGATTTTGCTTTTCTTGTAAATTGAAATTCATAGTTAAAGAGAATATATTATCATTTTTTTCGTCTATCCGTAACAGCCATTAAATTCTGATAAGAGAACTTCTAAAAGTGTTGAGTACAGTGA
This sequence comes from Colias eurytheme, assembly GCA_907164685.1. Classification (NCBI taxonomy): domain Eukaryota; kingdom Metazoa; phylum Arthropoda; class Insecta; order Lepidoptera; family Pieridae; genus Colias; species Colias eurytheme. The sequence goes on along the minus strand of CAJQZN010041025.1, from coordinate 84,312 downwards.
ATATTAAACAAACATTCCTATCTAATCTTGATGGATATTGTTATCAATATACTTCACTTGTATTTTAACTGATAACATAACCTAGCCTAATGAAAACTGGTGAGTCAAAAGTTAACTGCGCTCTACAAATAGATCCTTACAAAGTTCTGAATTCATAAAGTTTTAATCCTATTCCGCAATTTCCATAAAATTTAATGTAGAAATGTTTATAAAGATCAGCGTTAATATTATGCACTTTATTATTCTAAAACCTTCTTTTTTTTACGCAGCAATAGGGGAGCGCTTGGCCACGATCTCGCCTGATGGTAAGTCGAGATGTGGCCTAAGATGGAGCGCGCTTCCCTAGAATGTACCTGTTCACTCTCCTCTTGAAGACCCCCATATTGTACACATCGGAGAACTTCTTCTTATATTCCTTCTTTTATTTCCAGCATACATTCTCGCTGAAGCCGGTTACGACGTATGGCTAGGCAATGCTCGCGGAACCTACTACTCCCGCAAACACGTCTCCATCAACCCCAACGACAAACGAGGCATTTATTGGGACTTCTCTTGGGATGAAATCGGAAGCAGAGACTTACCAGCCATGATCGATTACATTCTGCATGCTACAGGGAACCCTGGTGTTCATTATATCGGCATATCACAGGGTACTACTACCTTCTTCACCATGGGTTCTCTTCGACCAGAGTATAATTCCAAGATTATATCGATGCATGCGATGGCACCAGTCGCTTATCTAGCTCATAATAAGCAAAAATTATTCCACGTTTTGGCAAAGCATGGAAATACTTTGGAGGTTAGTTGATAGTTTTAAAATGTAGATAATAATGTCATTACATTTAATCGCGAAACAAGACGTTTACCAAGAATTATCAGTCTAACACATTATCAGATTTATGATAAAATGTATTGACATTTAAGAGTGTTAATTATTTAAGGTCATTAACTTATTATTATTCTTGTGATATAAAAAAAGACGTGTGGCACTCGGGGTCTGCCGCGGTAAAGCTATTGCATGCTATGCCTTCAAGCCACACCTCCGTGCCCGTCGGAATGGGGAGCGTGAGGTTTTTTCGTTACGGAATTTCTGGATTCGGTCCCCGCGCTCAAGGCCCGTGATAGAAGCTATGCAATAGCTTAAAACTCAATTTTGGAAATTATAATAATATGTTTAATTCTGATGTCTGGTATTTTCGTTAATATTTTTGTTTACATAGTTTTAAATATACTTACAATTTAACACATTTTCATTCCAGACTATTATGGGCTTACTTGGTTTAAAGGAACTATTACCAAATAATGTATTAATGACGATATTGGGTTTTGCATTGTGTAGTGATGATTCTCCCTTCCAACCGCTTTGCAGCGCTTTAATATTTGCTATTGCTGGATATAATCCAGCTCAACATAATGCTGTAAGTATTATCCCTAACTACATTATATCATCACGTAAGATTATATTATGTGACGTATATTTGCGTTTCTAACTTTTTAACAGTTCTAAATAATATATTTTATTTAGAACTGTTAAAAATAGTTCATACATAAACGATGCATTCAAATTTACTACAATACTATAAAAAAATCCTTCTGTGTCACTGCATCTCAAAAACTTTGTAAAATCTCAATTTCCACTAATTTTAATATTATCTATAGATTATACTTGATGACACACTCTGATCTAACGCATTTCGATTCAATCCATACAGCAGAGTGTATTCAATCTTTTTTGAAGCTATAATATTATATAATCTGTTTACAGACTATGCTACCCGCCAAGATTGGTCATGTCCCAGCTGGCGCCTCTCTACGACAATTAGTCCACTATGGGCAGGGCATCACTGATAAAGACTTTAGAAGATACGACCACGGTGCTCTGAGAAATCTTTTGGAATATGGGACATTAGCTCCTCCGAAATACCGTCTATCTCAAGTCACTGCTCCTGTATATTTACATTACTCAGTAAATGATCCGCTTGCTGAAATTGAGGACGTCCAAAGGTTGCATAGAGAATTGGGAGGTCCAGCCAAAATGTTACAAGTCCCAGATCCAACATTTACTCATCTGGATTTCATGTGGGGCATTGATGCGAAAACATTGGTCTTTGATAGAGTTATTGAAATAATGAGACTGTATGATAATGACTTACAGAAATGAACATAAGGTTAAGGGAACCGGTGCTTGTTTAATTTATTTTATACATTGTATGTAATTACAACAATATATAATGTAAGTGTCAGAGTATATAATTATAAATAAGGAAATGTAGGGAAATGTATTTATAGAAAATTTTTGAACTTGCTCATCAATGACTGTAAAATCATCGCATCAATGTCGTTCCAAGGATCTCATCATTAACAATTTAAAAGATTATCCATTTGTATTTAGGGCAACATCTTGTGATGATTATGTTATTTATAATAAAATAATACAAACGGTTATCTTAGTTTTAATTTAATTTGAAAGTTGTTGACATCCTTCATCATTATGTTATATTGTAGTCTTATCGGTCCACTGTATAAGTTCGGTGCTCGTAATATTTCATAATGCATCACCAAGGTAGCTATCATTGTTTTAAGGGACATCATTGCATACTTGTATCCTGAAAATAAATGATATATTAATGACTTGGCTTGGTTGGACCCTGCCTTACAAGCCAGAGATCGTGGGTTCGATTCCTACCCAGGCAAATATTTGTGTGATGAATATATGTAGATGTTTTCTCTGTGTTTGGGTGTTAATTATCTATACAAGTATTTATTTAAAAATTATATAATATGTATGTTTATCAGCCATCTGGTTTCCATAACACAAGCGAAAGCTTAGTATGGGATCAGATTGTGCCGTGTGTGAAAATTGTCCTGAAATATTTATTTATTATTTATTCTTAATATTATGTAGATTTGTTTGTGCGTCAGTATAAGTTACAGATTAAATGGATTTAGTTACTTTATCATTACTCACGTAAAAGAGATTATATACTTAGTAATAATAAGTTAAAGACATCCGTTAAACGTTTATTTTTATCAAATTGACGTTGTTGACTTGAAGATAATTGGAGTAAACAAATGAGTCAACTCAAAATTAGAGATTTCTGTATTCGATATGCGAGTACGAATGTATTCTAAATATGTTTTATCAAAAATGACTAGGACACCTGGATATTTAACTGATACCAAACAACAAAACAAATTATCGCAATCAAGTAGTTAAAATCAGATAATCCTTATCAGAATATTAATTTATACAATTCGTTAATAATTAATAGTTTACTTTGGCTAATTTTGAAGGATGGTATCGCGATTTTTTCCTTAAATGGCACAGTCCTTTCTTTATTTATTAATTAACTAGCAATCCGCCTGCGGCTTCGCCCGCGTTTTCAAAAAAAAACCCGCATAGTTCCCGTTCCCGTGGGATTTCCGGGATAAAACCTAGCCTAAGTCACTCAGAAATGATGTAGCTTTCCAACAGTGAAAGAATTTTTCAAATCTGCCAAGTAGTTTCGGAGCCTATTCAATTCATACAAACAAACAAACAAAAAATCAAACCTTTCCTCTTTATAATATTTGTATAGACTAGATTTCCGCCCGCGGCTTCGCCCGCGTTTTCAAAGGAAAACCCGCATAGTTCCCGTTCCCGTGGGATTTCCGGGATAAAACCTATCCTATGTGTTAATCCAAGTTACCCTCTATATGTGTGCTAAATTTCATTGTAATCGGTTCAGTAGTTTTTACGTGAAAGAGTAACAAACATCCATACATCCATACAAACTTTCGCCTTTATAATAGTATTAAGATTAAGATAACAAATAAGAACACGAAAGAAGAAATCAAAAAGATTTACCACACATAATATTAATTCAAATAATCTTACCCAAACAACCTCTGGGCCCACAACTAAATGGTATAAAAGCTGATTGCGTATAGTTTCCTGTGATAAAACGACCTGGGTTGAATTCCTCCGCGTCCTCCCCCCAGTATTGAGGGTGACGATGCGCCCCCCACACACTTAGAAGTAAATTACTGCCTTTTACTAAAGTTACTCCTGACGCTGAAATTTGAATTATAACTTGAGGAACATTTGAAAGCAAGAAACACCCGAATATTAGATGAAATAACAGTAGAAAAATATCTATTCCAATTAGTTTTACTAGATACTAAGTTGTATATACTCATTATTATTTTCAAGATTTAAAAATGTTATCGCTTTCTAGCTGTTTAACTTACACTTTTTAAAAATATAAATTGCGCATTCAATTTGAAAGAATTCTGCAGACTTTTGAAATTATGATAATGATCGAAACTGATACTGAACTTATTGATATTAGTTAATCTTTGATTCGTGATATGAATGATGAATAATTACTACTGGACTTGGTCAAGTAACACCATTTGTATTAAAGGGAATAAAATATAAATTTTTAAAGAATATAAAAAATTAGACCACGAGGCGGGACTCGAACCCGCATCCTTTCACGCCAATCCGGGGCAGATGCTTGACCAATTCAGCCAGTCGTGACCCGCCAGAGCGATCGAATTCATTCTATTCTTTCAGTTTTATATGTTTAGAGGACACACCGCGTATATAATTATATTTATATTGAGATACTTACGTAAAGTTATATCTTTGTGAACTGCTCTCACAACGATGGGCACTGGTGGATACAATCTTAATGTTTCTTTTATCACAGCTTCTAAATACTTCAAATGTGCTAAATCACTCACTACAATTGGCCTGTTATTTTCGCCTATAACTGTCCTGATTCTGAAAATGTTAAAGGTGTAATTTGTCATTTTGAATGGTTTTAACACTGAGCTTTTATTCTTTCGCTTCGATCTATTTAATCGTTATTAAAGACCCCTTTTAATCAACGACTAGATTTACAACACCTTTGACCACGATAATCACAAAGAGATACTAGGTTTTATTGACAAATTTCGTAAAATAGTCGTGTAAGGATGCAAAATTCATAGTTGCATAAGTTTCCTAGTCCTATAGCGGCCTCTGCGCATGTATCTAACCAATCTTGAATTATATTTTCTACAACACCAGACCTGTTAAAACTAAGAAAACCAATACGTACTCCTCATACACTTTCTTCTGCACTTCTGGATATTTCGACAGCATTACAGCTGTGAAAGAAGCTCCCACAGCAGAAGTGTCTGTAGCAGCCAGAACTAGAACCAGCATCTCTTCGATCAACATTCTTGTTGATGCATCATCAGCTGTTTGGAGAAGCATTTCCAGGATATTATAATTTGACTCTGTGAATATATTTTCACATGATATAAGACGATATACCGGAAAGATCTAACAATTATTAAAGAAAATGCGATTTCCAAAAAAAAATCATATTTGTGACAAACATTCAAAATAAAAATTAAGCAACATAATATTTTAATTGGTATAATGTTGAAGAAAATACACATGCCTGTCCTAACTATAATTATTGTCTGACTCTTCTTCACACCTCAACCACTGATTCGACAATCCCACGGGAGAAGACACTAGAACTGTGCGGGTTTTTCTATGACACTATAACCATAATATAATCTTCTCTATATATAAAAATGAATCCCTATTTCCCTTGGTCACGGCATCACGCATGAGTGGTATGACCGATTTTGATAATTATTTTTTTTATAATATTCCTTGAAGTACGAGGATGGTTCTTGTGGAGAGAAAACGTAAACATGTACCACGGGCGAAGCCGGGGCGGACCGCTAGTATAATATAAAATCGATTTATTGTATATTATTATGTAATGCCCTTGAGCTTGAATCATGCTTATCACGTGGAATTGCCATTATAGTGGTTTTAATTACAGTAACATTGTTTGGCTTTTTATTTGTTGTCTAGACAAGGCTCACACGACCTCTTGTTTACGCACATTACGAAGAAATATTTTACAGAGAGACCATGAACGAATTGCCTGTTAATAGGGAATAATTTTGGTAGCACGAAAAAAATTATTCACAAAAGCAACGAATTTATAAAAGCTACTAAATCAATGAGATAGTCAAGCAATACATACTTACGTTCAATATCTGTCTGTCTTTTATTCTGCATACTTAATCGTTTTTTTTCCACCACCTATAAAACAGAAGACTATTATTATTCCATTATTTTCTTTTATTTTCTCCTGTGGGTTTATGATTCAAACTTTAAACCAATGCATGTGATCTCGTTAGATACAGTAATAACTAATTACCTAGTATTTTCTAGTGTTTTATTTACGTGAGTACTATACATTTAGAAATTAAAGACTTTTTAACAGATTTTAAACGCGAATTATTCAATACATTATTGACGAGACGTATAACATCTCAGGCTCCCCGTGCCCACGCTCGCTGTAAAGTGTTCAAAACGTCGGGAAAATAATATTATAATGAATAAATCGCGTTTAAAATCCGTTCAAAAAATCTTTAATTACTAGACTGATTATTTTTTTTATTGGTAAGTAATAGGGAAGCGC
>CAJQZN010041025.1:37462-62833 GCA_907164685.1 Colias eurytheme | reverse complement strand
GGGAGGCCTTTGTCCAGCAGTGGACGTCCCACGGCTGACACGACGAATCGTAAATACATAAATTAAATTGTTACAATTTGTAACACAGTACCTACTTATAGTTTATTTGGCCTCCTTGTCATATAGCAGTGATCTCTATCAGGCAACCAAGGCTAAATCGGGGGAAAGGTAACTAGCTCAATAAAATTTAATTGTTAGATTTATGGTAGTTTTAGGTGTTAATTAGAAAGACAAATTGATATAGGTAAATTATTACCTTTTTAATTATTTCATATCTCCTAATCCTATCACATAGCAAATAGTTTAAAAGTTCACTTCGTGTAACAGTACTTTACGTTAATCAAGTGACGTTTTTCACATAAAAAAACGCCATAAAGCAAACCATGAGTCATCATTTGTATAATCCAAGGTATAAACTAATCAAACAGCCGTTAGTTCGTCAATATTCACAGAACCCGTTGCTAAATACCTTGCTCCAGTTTCAACTAGTAAATTGTATGAGGATCACATAAATAAAATCAAATAAATGTTCATCAAAATCAGCTAGAAATGTTCAGTAATAAAAATACTAATTTATGTTCATCCGATCTTGGGTTACTAAGATTCAATGCCCTCTCTGATATCCTTGCTAAGGAAAAATCCTATATTCCGATATGTTAGTCATCAATTTATAAACTTCCAAACGTGATCTTTTCAATTGTATACAAACTTTAAGTACCTTAAGGTATACACTGTTCAATGTCTGAACGGTATGTATACTACTTCATAGAATATCTTATTTTAGTATTGGTTAATTTTTTGTGTGTGAACACATCCCACAGTCAAAAGGCAGCCACTAATTTGCTCACCTCTTTACGGCATGTAGTGTATTTTCTTATCGTTTACAAATGTGCCTTATTAAAGGTACTTTAAGCAATAGAAATAGAGGTAAAATTTAGGTTGGGAAAGGACGGTCCCCAAATTCTGTGGGTCATTTTGTAACAAATTATTTTCTTCTTGCTTCTCCGGTTCTTCGTTAGTAAACGTTAGTAGCAAAAGTTCGTTGGAGCTTTTCCAAAATGTCTTTATCGATCACGTAACTAACTGCTAAAGTACTGCTTATTAAATAAATTAATCTGAGAATTTGACTTGACAGAATTACGCAGACATTCTTCTACGATTATTCACATCACCAATGGCTACATAATGAGTTAACAGGCATGTAAAAGAATCAATAATTCGACGAAATGTGACATCTACCAAACCGCACTTGGCCAGCGACCAGCGACCAGCGTGGATTTTTTTTTATGTCAGAGCAAGCAAAGGGGCAGGTGGGCCCACCTGATGGTAAGTGGTCACCACCGCCCATAAACACTTGCAACACTTCTAGTGTTGCAGGTGCTTTGCCGGCCTTTTATGGACAAATAAGCTCTTTTCTTGAAGCTCGTGGTGGATTATGGCCTGGACCCTCATAGAAGACCTGTGGGAACATACATCGGCTGACGATGATAATAAGTGATAATAATATAGAATAATATTAATATAATATTATACACTATTAAAAAATTTTCTTGTTCACTAGGACAATGAATTAGATTGTTCACACAGTGTTCACTGGGTTAATGCTTGTAAAACATGCAATGACCTACAGAACTGTACACAGTACACACGGTTGAAGATGATTATGGTATTTACAGTACAAATGAGGTTTAAGTTCAAATTTGGGTGACACTGCGTCATTGTAAACATTTATATTTTTTAATAATGCATTGTGTAAAATACTTTACATTGTTAAAATTTAAAAACATTCATCAACCTTAAAAATAAATATTAAAAAATTAAATTTTTTATTGCCATCGACCCCGATTTTTTAATATTATGTTCTCTTTCCGGTTTATCCTTACTATGTTTAATTTTAGCTTATTAATTTGTTAGAAATAATCTCAAATAATAATTACCGATTTCAATATTTTTTACCCTATGTTATCATAAATCTCGCAGGCAAACATGCCGGTTTGTGTCAGTAAACAATAGCTTATTTTCTTACAAATATTATATTTCAAATTTTTAAACAATGCATCTTACAATGATTAAATAATTACAGAAAATAATTGATAATATCTAGTATTTCTAGGCCATAAAAATAGATAATACTAAACACTAATAAATGTTAAGGCTATCGATTAGCGGACTTTGACTTTCACATTTCACATCCCAAACGAGATACTATGGAAACTCGAATTTTATAGCAATCTAACTTCAGTAGATTTCGAATTACTGCAGGGGTTTTTTCTCATTTTATGCGAATATTACTCAGGTAAATTCTTTTCAACAGATAGAGATAGTCATTTTAAATAGTCTAGTTTAATTATTCAGTTTTAATAGTCTAGTAATATATATCTAATCTAAGTATTTGTTAAAGCCAAGATATAAAACAGTTTAATTTTTTTGCTTGGTGTAGTTTTCCCAAATCCTGGGAAAATAGTGCAAATATTATGTACAAATTAATTTGGAGATTTCCTTGTGATATTAAACTATGTACACTGATGGTATATAAAATTGATGTAGTTTTATAAGATATTATTATAAAAAGATATCTAACTGTTGCAAATAATATTCAATTCTAAAATCATTTAACTTATAGTATATTCACTCGTCACACTATATCAGTCTATTTTTAATTAATACATACTTGATCGACTCATCCTCACGTACTTCTCGAAGTCACCAAACAAAACAAATAGTAAGGACTTGTTTGAAAGCAAGCAAAAAGCTGCGGCGAAGCGACAAACTTAAACTCGTGAGTGGTCTGCCTTGACGATCGGACGCATTGTTGACATCAAAATGGTGCACAAATATTTATTTGTTTCCGTGGTAAGTTTTAATAATAATACCTTCTAGGGCCAATTTAGGTCTATTAGTAATAACTTCTATAAACATATCTAGGGCAGTCAAAAAAAATTGATTCGTTTCAATTTGATTTTAGATTTTTTTTTTAATTTATTAATTGTTAACTTTTTCCTTAAAAGTTTTGAGTAAAAAGCTTGAGTTTAAACTGAATGTCATATTTTAAACTTGATATACTCAAGTAAAATAAACACAATTGCAACACAATCTGAAAAAGATCAATAATATAATATAATCTTATATATAAAAATGAATCGCAAAATGTGTTGGTAAGCGCATAACTCGAGAACGGCTGAACCGATTTCGATAATTCTTTTTTTATTATATTCCTTGAAGTACGAAGATGGTTTTTATGTAGAGAAAACGTAAACATGTACCACGGGCGAAGCCGGGGCGGACCGCTAGTAGGTTCTATAAATATAAATTTAAGTTGATCTTAGTGATGTAAAATGTTATCCTAGGTTTTTTTTTATTAATTACAAGCTTTAAATTTTGAAAAGATCGACCGATAAACCCAAAGCAATTATTATCACCAAACAGTAATATTTAATGTTACGACCATAAATTAAAAATACGTCGAAACAAAGAAAATTTAAAGATTTTAAAATGTCATTGTTTGACCTATTGTTTTCCTAATAATACAGCTATAAAAAATAATTAAAATATGTTATTCTTAAGTTTGAATACATTAAGTTTATCTAAATAAAACTATAGTGTTTTTAATGATAATATTGAATGATATCTCTACCTACGATTAACGTATTTTTTTTGTTGTTGTTTTTGGCGTTTCACACAACTTTTTTTAAAACATTTTCTTATAATAATACTAGCTTACCGCCCGCGGCTTCGCCCGCTTTATATAAAACATAATAAATTATATACTAAAACCTCTTGAATCACTCTATCTATTAAAAAAAACCGCATCAAAATCCGTTGCGTTAGTTTTAAAGATTTTAGCATACAAAGGGACATAGGGACAGAGAAAGCGACTTTTTTTATACTATGTAGTGAAGTTACTCAGACTTCGATATTCATTTCACCATAATATTATATAAATAACTTTTTATGTGTTTGTATGTCTGTCAATTACACAGTAATTATGCGTCAATAGCTTTTTATACAATACAATTAAGATTAAAATCGCATGTGTATTGTAAACACAAAGTAAAAGTGCGAAAATAATCATCTTATCTTGCAACATTGATTTTATTGAAAGACTAGCGGTCCGCCCCGGCTTCGCCCGTGGTACATAATTACATTTTCTCTACATAAGAACCATCCTCGTACTTCAAGGAATATAATAAAAAAAGAATTATCGAAATCGGTTCAGCCGTTCTCGAGTTATGCGCTTACCAACACATTTTGCGATTCATTTTTATATATAAGAATATGTTTATTGATTTGTTCTTGAAAAACGAATCCATACTATACCAAATTCAAATTGGATTACTCACTCAGCAGTTTTTTCGTGAAAGAATAAACAAACATCCATCCATCTTCACAAACTTTCGCATTTGTAATATAAGTAGGATGTGATAGAGACATTACTCAATCACTTGAACAAACATCGAATAAATTTACAATAAAAATAAATCGCGAGTTAATACCGTTACACATACATGTGGAATACCTTTTTTGTTTGTTGTTTGAATTATACTAATATTGTAAAGCTGGTGAACTTGATTGTATGTTTGAACGCGCTTATCTCAAGAACCGCGGGTCCGATTTAAAAAATTATTTCATTGTTAGATAGTCCATTTATCGAGGTAGGCTATAGACTATGTATCATTACGCTTAGATCAAAAGGAGCGGAGCAATTTGGGTGAAACTGCGGGACACACCACATCATCACTACATAGTATTTAAAACAAAGTCGCTTTCTCTGTCCCTATGTAGGGATGTATGCTTAAATCTTTAAAACTACGCAACGGATTTTGATGCGGTTTTTTTTAATAGATAGAGTGATTCAAGAGGAAGGTTTTAGTATATAATTTATTATATTTTAGACAAAGCGGGCGAAGCCGCGGGCGGAAAGCTAGTAACTTATACAACATCACTTCAATATATAACTCGTGAGCTTTATTAAAATACAGCGTGTTCAAAAAATATGTACTAATTTCCACAAACTATCACGTAAAGAAAACTCTAACAAGAGTGGCCTATGTTTATATCTATTAGTGCACATTACTCTGCTTTTACCGCAGTTTCTCTGCGACCACATCCCGTGTTTAATTATCACCAAGAAGCGCATGGCCAGTCACATTCAATGACCAGTAAACGATTACTTGGTTAAGCAACCTAAGGAGCGGTCAGGTTATGGATGGGTAACCGCTTAGTCGCATATCAGCTGAATACGTGCACAGTATAATGCAGTAGGTTGTTGTCGTTTTTCATTCGACTTCAATAAAAGTGCATTTTGCTTTGTTACCTCAGAGGCCAGAGCTTTTGACTGTGTGAACCGATTTTTTTGTTCAGTTCTGAACATTTGAAGGTTTACATTTTTGTTAATAATCTAAACAATTAATAATGTCCAATGATTGATTGTTTTATGGCCGTAAACAAAGTGGGGAGCATTAAATTGAAAAAAATGTAAATGCCAAAATTAATATCTATGCATGCCTGAGTGTTATTACGGTCAATATCAATTAAATATATCAACGAAATTGTTATAATATGTCAGAAATTTCATAGTACACATACAGTAAATATTTTTTTTTCTTATTGTAATGAATTATCTTTCGATTTTAGTAGTAAGTCTCAGGTGAATTCCGTCCCCAAAAAGGGTTATTGACCTTGCCATAATTACTATAAAAAACAAAACTATTGAATAATGCTTAAGGGTGCACTCACACACATCAGTCACCGTCACGGCACGTCACCGGACAGGATTAAAAAAAAATATGTATCAATAGTTCTAGTATGACTCTGTTCCCACACGACAGTCGCCGGCACGAAATCTATCAGTGACGTCACCGGTCAGGCACGTCAAATAATCTTTCCATACATGTATCATACTTTTATCCCCACTCACCCGGTGCCGTCACGTCTCAGTTCAGTCAGCGTCGTGCTACCGTCAATTGCTACATGTTCTCTAGCGTGACACACGTCTAATCACTGACTAACCTGATGTATGTGTTCAATGATTCAGTCAAACCGGCGACGTGACTGACGGACAACATGACGGTGACTGGTGTTTGTGGATACGTACACAAACCGTCACCGATCAGTCATCGGTGACTTGACGGTGACTGATGTGTGTGAGTGCACCCTTAAACACTAAAAGCAATATCTGAATAGGAATTAAATTTTTAAAATTATAAAAACACTGTTACGTATTTTTACAATTTAAATAGGTAAGAACCAGAAATCGTTATTTAGATAAGAACAAACAAATACATATACATACTCTTCAGCTTTTTATTATTCGTGGATATATTATTATATAAAAAGCTTTTTGCTCAAATTTTAATACCAGCATTTTTTTATTTTAATTGAACTGGTTGCCAAAAATAAATTTATCAATTAATACATCCTTTGAAATCATAACAACAACAACAACATCAAATGATAAAAGCAGGAAAAACGTTGATATAAAACAGACGCGTAAAAAACTTTACATTACAAGAACTACTCATATAAGTGACCTATACTTTCTAGTCCAGTTTTTGCCCGTAATTACTTTCCTCTCTGGGTCATACAGCTATTGTAAGTTATGACCTCTACATACCGTTTATAAGGTGATGTACATCGTGATAAGGAATGTGATTATATAGACCGGATAATTTTTTATTCAGGTTATGTTTTTTTTTTATTATTTATGAAATAAAACTCAACACGTAGCACTAAATTAAAGTAGTTATTTCCTAATATTTTATAATGAATTCATATTTTATTGTTTTTTGTTATTTTAAGTTGTAACCATAATTAACCTTAATCAATAAGAGTTCTAAGAGACGTACGGCAAGTTGTGAACGGCAGAGGCTACTTCAGCTATCACCAGAGGCGGCTCGCCCTAAGGAGCGCTGGTGCAGTGAACTCCCATAAATAATTATAATAAAATCATACTCCTTAATTTAATTATTAACATTAATTATTACTATTTAAAATCAATCGTAATCTTTAAAACTACTGTTAATACCAATGAATATATCCATCATTCCATCATCCCATACACCTGTATAATACCTACTGTATTAATGTAACGCGCGAAGCGGTGCGCTCACGATTGCGATCCAATGAAAAAAGATTTAGTACATTTCCTAATACGAAATCCAATAGGAGTGAAAGAGAGGGTTTTGCCAAAGCCCTGCGCGTGAAACAAAAGATCTTCTATGAAAAAGTAGCAAAATTCGGAGCGGCGCACCCGAAAACGTTGCCGGTTCGTTTTTACCGCCCGGCAGGACAGCGATAGCGCGCGCGGCGCGGCGCGACGTTGCCAGTTACCACTTCTATTAATATAAACAAACACTCGAGTCAACTTCAATGCTCGCGCGCGATTCATGCAATTTTCTAATTAAAATTATAAAATACGTGTTGAAATAGCCTGTAGTTATCAGTATTACTTGTGAGTGTTAAAATGAACAATAATTATAATGTGGCGTTCATTAAAAAGTGTGATAAAACGTTACAAATTCGGCTTGAATGTAAAGCTAAGGGACCGCCACGGCCTGAACTTGATCTTACGCAAAAATGTACGACAAAAACGAAAACATATACGCGTGTGTTTAAATCTGAACAATATGTGAAAACACCGTGGTTGTGTGGTTGTGATGAAAGCAACAAACTATTTTGTTTTCCGTGTCTTTTATTTAAAGCGGGCGCGGCCGGCGGAGGTGTCAGGTGAGAGTGCTTGGACTGAAACGGGCGTAGACGACTTAGCTCATCTTTCAATCAAGATGAAAAAACATTCACAATCTCGGTACCATTTGTTGAATGAACTGCAATTGGCGTCTATCGGACGCGGGACGACAAGACATTCGTAAAGCACTAGATTCCGCGTAGGTACCTACCGAAAGTCAATACGCGAGTTCAATGACCGTGTCGATGAAAACAGACATATTTTACGAAGGTTAATACTTAGATTGTGTCGTATTTTGTGGTGCATTTCAAATTGCTTTATGGGGGCATGATGAGTCTTCGGAATCCCTGAATCCCGGAATCTATATATATATATATATTTTTTAATAAATTGTACTGATTTACACCATGTATTTTCAGTGTTATAATTCAAGTGAACACCCATAAAATTTTGTCACGAGCCGCCTCTGGCTATCACCACTTGTCGACGCCAGTCGTCGAAGCGTCGGTGGCAGCAGTCAATATGTCAACGGCTGCCGTCGACAGGTGGAGACGCTTGCAGTTAGCGTTGACGGCAAACTGCGTATGACGTTTTTGCCTATCCACAGCAGCCGTCGAAGCGTTGACGACTGCCGTCGACAAGTGGTGACGGCTGAAGTAGCCTCTGCCGTTCACAACTTGCCGTTCGTTGATCGATCGTCGATCGATGTTACAATATCACCTAAAGCATTCCTTAAAAAGCCTACAAAACGATGTTTAACGAAACATTCGCTAAACACAGTTAACCAAGCTAACCGGTACTATGTAAACTAACAATAAATTCTACTACGTTCTAGAATTTACTATTGTCTCAATAAATAACTTTCTAAAGAGATTTACAATAACGACGTTGATGACAATAAAATCTTTTACTCTACGGAATAGCACAAATACTTTTAATGCTAATTTAAGACGATTATTTAAATAAGGTAGAACACCTCATGAAAAGCAATTTATTCTCTTAACATAAATTTAACAAATTTAACATAAGCACACAGAAGCGTTTATACGTAAACTCTATATTTCTGTTATCATTTAGGAACTATCAGTCACCTACTTTAATTTATGAAATTAATAATTTTAACTAAATTTTGAACCTAGTTTTAAAAAATTAACTTTATTCATCTTCAATTTGTTTTCAGTACAAAATCTTAATATGAAACAATTTTAATTCATTTTTGTTTTAAACGTCAAAAAAGCCGCGTAATAAATTATTACGTAAAAGAAAAAAAACATTCACATAATAACATGTAAACGATACCAAAGTATGTGACAATTCACGTTTTAAATAATCTTTTTTTTTAATAATAATTAATGTCGATATCAATTACTCGAGTGATTTAAGTTTGACATTTATTTAAATTGCATACGGAAGACATTTCTTGACATTAAAATCGGTTTCATAAATCTCACTTCGTCTAGTTTTAATATTTGTTACTATGCTTTTAAAAGTTGCATTTATGTTTATTATTCTATTAAAATAATAATGTAGACTTATAAGTAGGTCTAAGTATATCGTCATAATATATTTTATGGTATAGCATTCCTTACGATCTCTATATTTTGTCCGCTTACTTCTTCTTATTTATAACCAAGGACCTACCTAAACCATGGACTATATTGCACGCCTCATAAGCGAAGCGTTGGGGTGGGTACTACTGTCACTTCGCGCAAAACATCTGATTTTTCAAACTTAAAATGTCTTTATGTATCATACATTGCACTTGTAAGATAATACATACACACACATATTAAGAAAAAACACTATTTTTAACATTCATGATATTTTTGATGTCATTTTTGTTATTTAAACTAGTTAAAAAACAGTTTAAAAAAGTTCTGTCTTGGACGTCCGTGTGTCTGTATGTGCGGATCCTTTTTCTTGTTAACACGATAGCGACCGAAATACTTTACTAATCGAGTCTTTTTTTTTCTCTTACGCTTGAGTATGCTCAGGAATAGAACCCTTTCATTTTTCAGGGTCTGATTCGATGTGGTTTAATTGTTATTAAATAAACAAAAATAATAATTAATAAATATTTATTTAAAAAAATTATGAGGCGTGCACTTTTGGATTTTCCAAATTTTTTTATAATGCAGCCTAAAATAAAAATGTATGTGCTATAAACAAAAACCTAATTTTCATAATGCATTTATTGTTTTAAAAATGCATTTTTGGCATGCACTTTGGTTTTGTGTTAATAGATCTAGTGACATTTGCAATCAGTAAAATAACAAAACTAACATCACACAGTATCATAATTCATAGGTACATAATATTATGTATTTTAAAAAAGGAAAAAGAATTTTGGAATTAATCTTCGGTAAAAATAGAACATTTCAGCTATCAACGAATATTTATCGTATATAATTCTATCACGCTTATCACTCCAAAGTGATAACATAATTTTATTTATTGCGCTATTCTCAAATCAAAATATATTTCAAAGTTACAATACAAGTACCTACTGAACAAAATTATCCAAATATATTTTTAAGCACTGAATCTTTCAGTATAACATTTTTCTTTCATCTCTCGCTTCTAAATTTTAATACATTCCTTAATTAATTATCTCTTAATAATTTTGGAACGATATAGAATACAAGCTTCCGCCCACGACTTTGTACGTGCATCCCCGTTTTTCCCTGTTCCCGCAAGAATTTCGGGAAATCCTGTCTTAGCGGATGCCTACGTCCTAACATCTACCTGCATGCCAAATTTCAGCCCGATACGTCTAGTGGTTTGGGCTGTGTGTTGATAGATCACTATATCAGTCACTTTTGAGTTTTATATAGGTATATAGATGTTAAGTCTAACAACATAAACAATAAAAGAATGTTGTATGCACAAATAGCATTTAACAAAACCTTGACATATAATAGCAAATTCAAGGTTTCAAAAACAGGACGCTACAAAATATCTGTACGTATTCGTAACACTATTCATTTTTAATTAACATGTACCCTGTCTATATGAAAACCTCTTATTCTTATCTATACTAATATTATAAAGCTGATGAGTTTGTTTGTTTGAACGCGCTAATCCCGTTCCAGTTCCCGAGAACTACAGGTCCGATTTGAAAAATTCTTTCGTAGATAGCTCATTTATCGAGGAAGGCAAGTGCCGAAAATTTAACGGCGAACCAATAACGAAACCTGATTGCGTTGTTGTAAATGTAAAAATGTAATGTGCAAACATTTATCTACAAGACAGTCTTTCAAATAAATGAATTTGATAAATCTAACAATTCTTTATTACGATGCTAAAAACATTAATATGAATCATTTAGGATATCATCCATCATTTAGAAGTAATGTTAATATACGATTTTGACAATGTTACACGCTTTAGGTAGGTCAGTAACAAGAAAATATTAAATAATAATCACGATTCACGATCGTTAGATTATATTTTCATAACTAAAAGGTTCATCGTAATGCAGGTATACAAAAAGTGCAGTGATGCAGTTTTTTATGTTTTTTATGTTAATTAAAAATCATGTTTGAACCATCGTGGAAAATTTCTCAACACTTGTTTTTGTATCTATCGAGATTTAAGAGCTTCAATAAATTAATTGCGATAACATGAATACAGGTTTGAATATAAACCCTTTAGTTTTATCAATAAATTGTTATTTATACCGCATTATTTATATGTAGAATCATCAATTTACCGCCACTCCTAAATCTGCAAAAAAGTTTAAAACTCATTTCAAAACGTTGATTTTCAACATATTATCCTCTATTTTTACCAAATAGATTGCTACCTCATATACTTAATATACATGGATCTATCAATACAAGTAAAACTCAGATATATAACGGTTATATCGGCCCACAAAAACTTCCTTTCTCAATCTGCTAAAGTATTTATTATCTCACGCGGTCAAAGTTACTGGGTCACTACCACTTTACTGTTATCTTTGCCTTTAAGAGCTTGACGAAAGTTTGTTTTGATGGGATGGGATTGATATCCTTATTTAATTTTGGTAATGATGTTTGAAGCGGATGTAAAATAGGATTTGTGCTCTTATATAAGTAAGAGGAACGGTATTGCTGTGTTCTCGTGACCGAAGCTAAACGCTGAAACATTATCATAAATATTCGATTGTACAGTGTACATATAATAAACAATTCAGTAATTATAATCGCACCCCAATCCCCAAACATTTATTAGAAAATACTATCACAAGCTTACTAAGCTCACAAGCTTACGGTTTTAAGACAAAAAAAGTTACACTTACAATCACAATCACAGAACATATAAAAAGAGGTTTATATGTTCTGTGATAACAATCATGAAAATTATTCTCCTTACATCATGAATTCATTTCTCAAGGTCTAACTCTGCAAGTATGAACTCACAAATAAAATATGATTTAGAAAATTTAATTTCAAAAGTGAAAAGTGAAAGTTAATTGCTTTTTATTTTAAAAATCAAACGCTAGAATGCAGTTCCAAGAGATAACAATACAAATAATAAAATACAATTGAATGCAGTGTAAAATCTGCAAAAAAAACTTGCGGTTATAGAAAAGGGTAGATATCTCATTTCACTGGAGTTTTTTAATGACCCAGTTTCAAAGTATGAATTGCATGAATGTGTAAACTTGATCATAGTAATGCTAACTTTATAAACCAATATTTTACCAAAGTTTCGTCATTCATACATCTTATATGAGGTAATTAATAAGAAAAAACTTATACTCGTACTAAATATTTTGTATTTAAAATGTTTTGTGACTAAATAATTTTATAGCAATGGATACCCCTGACAAAATATATATATTTGTATTGCTTGCAAAACAGTATGATTGTTTTTTTTAAACTTATGTTAATAGTTTTGTTTATTTATATAAAAAACCTAATAGATGCACAATTAGAAAATATTTTTACATCAAGGATAAAGAATCACTTAAATTATATCAAAAGTTCACGAAAACATTATTACGGTAAAGGAACCATATATAACATGTTTGACATTATTTAATTGTCCATATTTAACGCCCATGCTGAGTAAGAGACTATCTTGGTATAAACTTTACCCAAAAACAGAACTTTTTTCATTTTATCTGTGATAGCTTTAAAGATTCCAAGATGATTCTTACATGGAATTTTCCAACATTCTTCTAAATGAAGTGATAAAATTGTATTGATGATTCATCTTACATTAAACTCAAACTCAAACATTTATTTATTCAATTAGACTTCTCCTCGAAGCACTTTTGAATCGTCATAACAGTTTTAACAATTACCACCATACATGACCACCATTTAACATTACAAGAAGTATTTCACGTATATTTCTTTTTTCCAGTTGCTCGTATTGTGCTGTCTCCACAACGTGTCTTCCCGACCTTCAAACAATGAGTAAGTTAACACTTTCAACTGTTTCCGTAGTTTTGACAAGGTTAACTTCACAATAATATGAGAATAAAATTGTATTCACAAAGTACCATCTTTATGTATTAAAATGCTATAAGGATGTGATTGTACGACTTTTTTTCTATATGCGAAACATTGTATATTTTATCGGCAATATTAACATTACTACAGCCAAATATGGCTTCGTGGGTTAAATTGGATGATTGGAATTTGGAAGTCAAAAAATATTATACGCACGATCATTAAGAACAAAATTATAACCAAAAATAAAAGACAAAACGTTGCCTTTATATTTCACGTAGTTCTCAAAGGCTCTGACAACGGTACTAATACAAAA
This sequence comes from Colias eurytheme, assembly GCA_907164685.1. NCBI lineage: Eukaryota > Metazoa > Arthropoda > Insecta > Lepidoptera > Pieridae > Colias > Colias eurytheme. Next base: position 49,389 of record CAJQZN010041025.1, on the reverse strand, counting down.
GATAACAACCACCGCTTAGAATATCGGAAAAGTGCACTTTTTTCAACTAACACGAAATACTAAACCGAGGAGCTATCTATGAAAACACGGTCGGGTTCAGGTATGCTGGAATTAGTTTTCTTTTAGCTTCGCTTTGCCTTTAATATGTACAGAAGATGCTTAATAATCTGCTGTTATTAAAGAAACATCTTATCTCGTGTTAAATAATCTTGTATTTTTTTAGGTCTGGCCCAGAAAAAGTGGAGATGCCAATCGACAGGACACCTCAGGACGCATCACCAAAAGAGGAGCGATCTATTTATTACCAATCAGATCCTGCAGTACTTCAAGACGGAACCACTCTCGATATAGTTGATAAAATTAAAGCTATCAATGAGGGTCTTAAGAAGCCACATCGTCAACAATACAATTACAACAAACCGCAAACAGGTGGTGGTTACGTAATCGATAAAGATATTTTGGAAAAGATCCAACAAGCTATCGCGTCTGGTAAAATTCATACTAAAGGAGGACCGCAAAAGCAACAAGAAAATAACTTGTTACAAAATGAGGAAGAAAACTTCAAGCGTTATATTCATTCAAGAGCACTAAGGCAAAATCTAGGAGTTCCTGTAATGCAACAACCATATTTAATGAACATCCCCGTTATAATAATGCCACAAAATACAGACTTATACAATCGATTCACTATAAATAATGATTTAAAATCTATGTCGCAAAATGATGTTTATCAAAGCAGACAAGAATCCTCTTTTCCAAGTTTTCCATCGTTTCCATCATTTCCATCATTTCCTTCATTGTCTTCGTTTCCATTTCAAACCTTCCAATGGCCTTTTTCTCAATTATTTCCATTTATCATAAAGGATCCATTCTTAGCCTTCAGCCAATCTGGCGGCTTTAATAACTTAATTGAATATGGTCAAAATGCTGATGTTTGTACTCGAAAGCAAAAATCTGTAAATGACGAAACAGACGAAACAATTCCTGTAGAAAATGACTTTGAAGATGGAAGCAGCTTGGAACCTTTACAAGCAGAACACAGAAGAGAAGCACGCGCTTTGAAAAAGCGTACTGTAGATAATCAGTCCGTAAATCAAGAAATTGAAAATGGTAAACAGCCAAAGAAAATATATGTAACTAGACCAGTTACAACAAATATAAAAAAGACTACTAAAAAGCCATATGTTGAAGAAATTGAGGAAGTTAAAAATGAAGAATCAGGGGATTTACGTTTTCCTTTCGGTGATTTTGGTTGGTTTGGAAATAGAAAGCCTGTAGCACCGAGTCCTGGATTTTTCATCAACAAACTGCGTGTCCGAAAAGGTGGTGTTGCGATTGCTGGACCGGGTGGTGTAGCAACAGCTGGCAGAGGGGGTACTGCGATAGTTGGACCCGGAGGTCTGGCATACACTCAGCCTGGTGGATTAGCAGTTGCTGGACCGGCCGCACGAGTCGTCGCCTTATCTCCAGATGTAGATCTAAATGCCCTCATCACACGTATTCGTCAAGAAAACGACCCAACAGTACCGCGTTCTCAACAACCGATTAGAGAAGGAAAAGTAGTCGCAACTGGACCTGTTGTTTTTTATCATCCCAACGAACAAACATGAACCCTTTATTTATAATAATTTCCTACCTCAGTATTAACTTCTAATTCTTTGCAACTAGATATCCTGAAACGGAAGAAAGAAGTACTAACGTGGATTGGCAGCCGGATACGACGGATTCGTTCTATTACGATGGTATGGGGATAATGCAAAGGGTGAAGCCGGGTTTGCAGTTTGTTCTTCGCCTTAATCCAGAAGCGCTCGCAGTGAGCGGTGCACGAGGTTCTTCTATAGCTAATCCAGTTTCACAAGTATTTATTAATAGTAGTGATAAGGGATCCATAATGCACAGCCCTGTAGCAACAGCTGTTGCAGGACCGGGTGGCATTGCACACGCGTTATCAGAACTGTATGTCTATGGAAATGATGACTCTAGTGATAATACTAATGTTTAATTTAAATAAATTTATAGCGTAATGAATGCGAAAAACAGTTTCGATTGTGCTTGAAACTGTTTTTCGAATAGTGAAATTGTATTCTAATTAATTACTAAATGTAATAAATGATTTAAAATTAATATGTTTTTTTTATTTATCATATTGACAATAGTTAAATACATCGTAAATAAATATAATTATTTCATTAAAAAAATTGACATCTAATCATAACTTAGTGTTCACTTGCAATTCTTTAAAATAATTGAACTCAATAGCACAGCAAATAATAATTGTCCTTATTTTAATGCAGGCGTATAAAAATATAAATGAATGTTATAGAATTTAAGAATTTCTTTATTTTGCAATAATGTGTAACGAATTACTTCACTAGTAACAATTTTACTTCATGGTAAGAATTTAATGATAGAAAATTAATAAATATTTTATCACTTTTATTAAATAAACTCTAGAATAGCTAAATACCTTTATTACATAATTAACGATAATCAATAAAGAACACTTTGATTTCTTTTAATAGCGATTCAACCCAATACCTGCCATTCTATGGTGGAGCCAAAGGCCAGTATTTAGAAATTAAAAAGGACACTGCAGGCTCCGTTCTCAGTGAAAAGATAGTCCCTGAAGATAGCCTTAGTAATGAAAACGTATTTAAGAATAGCGAAGACAACTTACAATCTAAGCTTTTTGCTACAAATCTTGGACAATTGAAATCTTTGTCGTCAAGTTTGTTGAGATTACACAATCTAGGCAGAAGACTAGGATATTTGGGAACTAATGAGAAAGAAAGGTTCAAGACCCAATTGGCTTCACTTGGAGAGGCTGCGTCAAACACTATTAAAATCGTTGATGAAATCGGTGAAGATTTTGATGTGCTGTTCAAGAAAAATAAACCTGAATCACCCGTTTCAAGGGGATATGAAAACTATGATGATGTGAGTATATTTTCATTAAAAATTAAACTAATTAAAGTCATCGTCATCACCTCAAAGTATTAATTTCTCAAAAAAGTAATTGTAATAATTGTAAATGTAATTAGAATAATTTAAATCACTGTCTGCAAAAAAAACTTTAGTAAACTGATTAATATAAGATGATTGTTACTCAAGATTAACTCGTTACAGATTATTTTTCTAGAAATGCATTAAATATGTTATTATCATCATAAGTCAGGTTATTTTGAAAATGATAAAAATAATAAGTTTATATTTTCAGAGTGCCGAAGAAGGAATCAGCGTTGGGTCAGATGATAATGACAATGTACTCGATAGAGCTACGATTGCTGAAGCTAAACCAGTTGGTAAGTCTATTATTATTTAAACTAAAAAAATATTGACTACAATGTAACATGCGAGATTGTATATCACCATTTCACCATTTTACCCTGATACAATTTTCTTCGGTATAGCTCACAGTAGCATTGATCAATTTTTCACTTTTCAAATATTTAAATGTCACCATTTTTTAATCCTAGCCATTGAGTTACCATATTCTTACGTACTAGAGAGGGCATCGCTACTAAACTATTTGTAACACGAGTTAGAGTCAATCGTCTCAAACCATTTTTTTTTGATACATTGATTGGTATTAATTGATAATTTTATTCATATTCTTAATAAGATAAACAATATTTATTTGTTTTATTGATTGGTTTTAATTTATAAGTAATAAGATGCAGAATATCTACAAAGTGTATGACTCACTAACCGGCCCGCGCCGCCGCGCTTGTTGCACAGATTTTGTTCGTGGTGTCCTCTCTATAATAATACCTCAATGATCCTAGCATAATATACTTTTCTACAATACATTTCCTACACACGTGAGATTAGGATTTTATCTCTTAACGCCTCTAAGTTTAAAATTGTTGTATCCGGAAATTTAAAATTTTCTTCTTTCACTTCCAGGTCTGGCAGTAGTTGGAGAGAACGGCTTAGCAGCATCACGACCCATGGCAACAGCTGTCGCAGCTTCTGGAGTCGCTCTAGCCAGACCCATTGCCACTGCCATAGCTGGTATCGATCCAACCTTACTTGGCATCGCTTACCAACATAATCCATTCGAAAAAAGCATTAAAGTTAACGGCAAATACGTAGCTTGATGTGTCTGTAGTTTTAAATTTAGCTCTCTAAACTCTCTCTATGATAAATGTGCCACAAAAATATATTTAATAAAGAATTTAGACATAGAAATTATTTAAATTATTTTTTACGTTTGGAATTAAATTATTCCAAGGTACAAATTGTGATTGTAAATTAAATATTTAAAATTTTACGTTGTTTTCTTTGTAATTTTAAGACTCCTTTTTCGTATCATCATCAGCCCATATATTATGTTCCCACTGCTGGGACACGAGCCTCCTATGAGGGTTTAAACAAATAAATAATAATAAATAAATAATTATTTCAGGACAATTTTAACACACCGCATGATCTGATCCTAAGCTTTCGCTTGTGTTATGGAAACCAGATGGCTGATATATATACATATAAGTATAATTTTAAATAAATACTTAACTATATAGATAATTAACACCCAGACACAGAGCATACATCTATGTCTCACACAAATATTTGCCCCGGGTGGGAATCGAACCCACGACCTCTGGCTTGGAAGGCAGGGGCACTACCAACCAAGCCAACCGGTCAGTCAATTATTGTGTTATGTACATGTATATGTTTTTCTTATATATTGGTTATTAATTACTGAACATAATATTTAACACCATAATGTTTGAATCACGCAATTGAGTTGCTCTGAGTCTGTCTATCATATTTAACTAGGCGTTCTTATTTTATATTACAAACGATACCAAATCTATGAGCAACTGCAATGCAGCTTTATTTTTTCACAATAATTTAGTTAGATTATATTTATAAACCATCATTAAATAAGAGTTAGATAACAATCTCTTAGTAAATTACTTACTAGGGAAGAATAAACTAAAGGACGACCTTGTACAATTATAAAGACATGGCAAGGTTCTTAATAAAATAAATTATATTCAGTCACTGAAGCTATATTGCATTACTAAATTACATATTTATCAACAAAACGTAACCCAGTAATTATAGTTTTAAGATTAAAAATATCAATCACAGATTAATTCACTATCAAATTAACATAATCATTTATTGTACTTTGATTTTCTTTTCCTTCGCTATGAATTTTTTCCCTAATCTAAAAATGAACCTTATGATCAATATTTTAAGGTACAATGTTATTAGCAGGATTGATAGCAATGTTAGGAATAGTCGAACTTCATAGTACTCGATGAAGCCGTACATGCCAGCAGTTGGTGGTTGGAGGTGGTCTCCGCCATGTCGAATAATATGCTCGATCCACCACACAGCATTTTCCAAGGGTGGAACTGGATACTCTCTCATCAAGGAACGCAATCGAATAATGTTGTTTTTATAGCTGAAAGAAACACATTGAATTAATGTACTTATGTTATGGATAAACTAATGAAACATGAATGCACTAAATTGATAGGTGATAATGATAAACAAACAGAAGGATAAATATCGATGCTGATAAGTGATAGTATGCTGTTATATGGATACGGTAATTTTTAATTTCGTAATAATACTCAATCAATCATTTAGTTTAAAATATTATCACTTTTGGTATGCATACGAGTCTAGTGCTAAATATTTCTGACTCCCAAAAATTCCTTTGTGTTTCAATGTTTAAATAACATACCTCGGATCCTTGATAACAGTTTCAAGGGCATTTCTAAATCCTTCACTGGTAAGACTAGGAAATTCTAGACTCATTCCTATTTTATGACGAACGTATTTTTCGACATTATACCATTGATCAGCTAGCATTGGAATACCGATAAGTGGGACTGCAGCATTAATGGCTTCGTCAGTTGATTGTAATCCACCTTGTGTTACGAATACTTTAACATTGGGATGTTCTGGAAAGAAATTGTGATATTAAACGAAAAAAAAAATTAATGTAATTATAAACTTAAGAATACTTTTTGGCACACCAGTTTCGTTGACTCAATATTCCATCAACTCATCAATGGCCAGAAAGGTTACTACACGTTAGTAATAAGTAACAGAAATACTGCATAAACTTAATGAATATAAGGAAAAGTATAACTATTATAAATATCCCATGCGGTTGTAGAAGGAAAAAATGTATTTTATACATACTTAAGAGATCAGTTTGTGGGAACCACTTGGACGTTTTGATATTTTTAGAGTTTCCAGGTAATGTGTCACTATCCCATTTCCACAACACATCATACGGTAGTTCCGACAAAACGTCTGCCATAACTTTAATTTTATCAGGATCAAGATCATGTGATTTCACATTAGATCCAAAACTTATGTAAATAACGCCATTTTTAGATGAATCCAGGTATTTTTGGAGATCCTGCAGAAAACATACAAGCTTATTTACATTTTATCCATTTAATATTTACGATTATGAAATATGGTCTAATTTACCTTACATTTGGCAAAGGTTTGTCCGGCGCTTGATGTATTCCTCCAATATAGAGAATGTTTGGAGCAACTGGTCGATTGTCAGCCCAAAGAGGGTGTTCATTAACAAGAATCATTTTTACGTTTCTGAACAAGGTTTCGAAGCGAGGCATGTCCTCACCAAAGTACTTTCCAGTCAATTTATAATCCAAATGTTGTGTACTATATATATGATAGACTAGAGTTATGAATGAAAATGTTTGACTGATTTTTTCTAGTAGTGTTAAATTGTAAATACGTTGTTGGAGTGGTGTTGGATACAGGAAAGGATGTATTGGAGAACCTGTTATGGCATATTGTGGTGCTGCGACACCCAATGAACTGATTTGAATCATTGGTGCCTTAATAATATGGCTCAATCCTATCGCAGCTCTCACACATGCTTCGACAATTACCAAATCATACGTATCCCTTTCTTCCAAAATGGCTTTTTGTACTTCAGGTACTTCTAGTTGGGCTTCAAATATTAAAGGCATTACTTCGAAAATTGCTCTCAATTGTACCATAAAGTCCTCTTTTCTTCCTCTAGCTGATGATAGTAATTGACCGACATACTTATATGATACATCGTGTACGTCAATTTCTGTCAGGTTTGTCGGAGATTTGCCCTTAGGGAACACTGGATCAGGGGTAATTAGAACAACATCGTGACCTCGTCTCGCTAATTCATGCACTATAGGTCGGAATACCACTTGGTGACTTATCGACGGTGTAGGAAATATAGCTAAAATCCTTGCACATTCTACTGAATTTAATACAATCGATACTATTATTAATATCAACCAACGTAACATATTGTACACACAAAAATATTATCACTACTAAATAATTGCCTTATAATTTGATTTCAAATTGACGTAGCATTAAATATTTTATCGATAGGATTAGTATTGGGTCGGATAAATAATCACAAACGATTCGAAAATCTTTCACGTGTGTATGTTATCTTTCACCTCATTGTGTACTTAAGCTGATATCTATATTAATGTTTCAATGCATTCTTTATTTTCTTAACTGTCTGTATTAATACTATCTATATCATATCTATAGGTACTATTTGAAATACCTATTACGACAATAAGTTGGACTAAATGTATTAAATTAATGTTGTAGTTAATTGTATAAAGCAAAGTGAAAAGTTTGTAAGAATTTATGGGTTTATACTTTATGTATATGCATGCATGTTTGTTGCTCTTTCTCGTGAAAACAACTGAACAGATTTGGATGATACTATGCAGTGTTGTAACTTATCATATGTAGCAGAATAAAGCGCGTCACACACGGTGAAGATACTATAATATTTTATCTTAAGATACTGTTATATTTTATATTACAGTATCTTTACGCATCCGGTATCAGCGTTCGGACCATCATTTTTCTTTTTGTCATTGCGTACTAAGACTCCTGTAGAACCGCCATCCTGTTACAAATGACCCACAAAATTTCGCGTCACTTGTAACAGGATGGCGGTTCTACAGGGGTCTTAGTACGTAATGACAAAAAGAAAAATGATGGTCCGAACGCTGATACCGGATGCGTAAAGATACTGTAATATAAAATATAACAGTATCTTAAGATAAAATATTATAGTATCTTCACCGTGTGTGACGCGCTTTACACAATATAAGCTGTCGATATAATATATTATATAGACTCTAGTTATAGGTTCGCATTTAGCAATAATCGTGTACGTTACACCTAGCTTACCAATTGTAATAATCATACTAGAAATAGTTTATTCATTATTCTTAGTCAACCCACAATCCAGGCGTATAAATGTGCATATGAAACGAAACATTGCCTTATCTTTGTTATGAGAATGCAGTTTCTCATATTTATGTAAATAAAAATACTTAACCTTTTAGTTCTTTATTAAGATGCAGCTTTCGAAAGAGCGCTCATATCTTATTAAATTAAATCATAATTAAAACACTTCCAACGATATTACAATAATGACAATTGATTAATATAGTAACTATGTACCTACTTGTGTTTTAAAATTATAATAGAAATAATTTTAAGCTATTGCATAGCTTCTATCGCGGGCCTTGAGCGCGGGAATCGAGAAATTCCGTAACGAAAAAACCTCACGCTCCCCACTCCGACGGGCTCGGAGGTGTGGCTTGAAGGCATGCTATGCAATAGCTTTACCGCGGCAGTCCCCGAGTGCCACACGTCTTTTTTTTAATAATGGAAAGGGTTTTCTCGAAAACGAACTCTACGTTGTTTTCGTTGTGAATAAAAACTGTCACTGTTTCTTCATCAAACACTTTAACTGTATATAATATTCATAGATTTATCTTTAAATATTGTATTCCAAATTTTTCTCGTCTTTTTAATAAGTGTAAAAAAAATATAACACAAGCCTAACACTGAATATTACGAATAAAAAAGACAAGGAAAACGTTACTTATAATACTGTTTTCCTTTCAAATTATCAATTCCCATTCATATAAAGAATACTTATAGTAAATCCCTCATTAAGCATACGAATTCCCTATTCATACATTCATAAAATAACTTTACCCTTAATAAAACGCATTACGCATTATTTACTTTCATTAAAAACAATCAATCCATTCTACACAATATACAATATTGTATAAAAGAATATTTTTAATCCATATTTATTATTATAAATGCGAAAGTAACTCTGTCTGTCTGTCTGTTACTCAATCACTCCTAAACTACTGAACCAATTTTCATGAAATTTGGTATAAGGATATTTTGATACCCGAGAAAGGACATAGGCTACTTTTTATCCCGGGAAAATGACGCTATCCCGGAAATCCCACGGGAACGGGAACTATGCGGATTTTTCTTTAACTGCGCGGACGAAGCCGCGGGCGGAAATCTAGTTTCGTATAATTTAGAATTATCTTCCTAGCCCTCGTGGACTATTTAAAAGAAAATGACCCATAATTGATAATGCAATAATAATGTGGAACCGTGCAGTATCTATGTCACAGTCATCTGGTTGAATTTGCTATTTGATTGAATGGCTAGCGCCTACATTGAATAACAACATTTAAATTAATGACTAAAGGACAAAACGTCAAGTTGTTGAATGTAACGTTCAACGTCGTCACTGAACCTATTTAGCATACCTCGTTTTGGATAAGCGGATGGGTTAGGTAAGATTCGTGTTTTTAAGCTATTGCATAGCTTCTATCGCGGGCTTTGAGCGCGGCCCGCGGGGACCGAATCGAGAAATTCCGTAACGAAAATCCTCACGCTCTCCACTGCGACGGGCTCGGAGGTGTGGCTTGAAGGCATGCTATGCAATAGCTTTACCGCGGCAGTCCCCGAGTGCCACACGTCTTTTTTTTAAACTACACAAAAATAGAAGCCCGGCGAATCAGGGCTCCATCGGCTCTCAACCGTCTTCTTGAGGACGTTTGGAAAAAGTAAATTATGTCGTCATTCAATGAACGCGCTAGTCATTCAGTCAAATAGCAGATTTAACCGAAGACGGTGACTCTATACTTTTAATGCGTAGTTATGTAAATCTCAGTAATATACAATTGTAATACACATGTTTATTATTAAGCCACGCGCCATTTCGTTATTTACATTTTTCGTAAACATTGTAAAGGATTTTAAGGAGAAGGATAAGGATTATTAATTCACTTCAAGCACCTATTCATAGGTAAATTTAATTACTTACAGCATTTTAAAGTATAAGTTTAAAGGTTTCACTCGTGTGGGTCCGCTCCTGTTGGTCTTAGCGTGATGATATTATATACTACTAGCGGTCCGCCCCGGCTTCGCCCGTGGTACATGTTTACGTTTTCTCTACATAAGAACCATCCTCGTACTTCAAGGAATATAATAAAAAAAGAATTATCGAAATCGGTTCAGCCGTTCTCGAGTTATGCGCTTACCAACACATTTTGCGATTCATTTTTATATATGGGTCATTGTCAAATTTTGCGCAGGTAAACTTGTCCCTCAAAACTTTTTTACTTCTATACCATTAAAAAGTTAACTGTCACTCAAAACTTTCAGCAAATACAAACTTAATCGCATTACTAATAATATATTAATAAAAGAAAGGCCTATTTTTAATTTTTTATTTTATTTTTTAAAGTAACATTGTGGTTTTTTCTGGTAACAGAAGGGTTTTCCATACAAATTTGACCTGTCCCAAGTAGCACTTCGTTACAGAAAATATAAAATAACTACAATTTCCAATATACCAACCCACATCAATTAAAATATTACTATAAACAGAATATTGTAAATATTTCTAAGAGTAGATTTTAAAACCGATCAGTGCTAAAATTTATTTTATAAAAAATTTTTTAACTTTGTCCCACGTAGTGTTTAGAATCGTGTGCTCTACTATGTTACTAAATAAATAATTACTCAAAATAGAGGTGGCGCTGTTTTCGACTTTCTATTAGCTTGAGCAAGGTTTCTGCAGCCATTGTGGTCGTTTGTTAGGTCGGGGGGAGGGGTACATTGAATTTCAGTCGACCGCATGGCGTTGAACGTGCCGCGTGTTTTTATTCCGCATCAACATTGTTACCTCCCTATTAACGTAAGTAAAACCGTTTTTTTTCTATTATTTTACGTTCAATTTGTTGTTTAAGGGGTAATTATGCTCAATTTGGAATAAAAAAATAACTAAATGCATTATTCTATGATTTATGTCTTTTAGAATGTAAAATTTACAACTCTGTTATCAACATTCTGTTACTTAGCTCATGGTAACAGAGTCGAGTAAGCATGTATTCTTTAACTTTTGTTTGAAATTTTATATTTGTAATATTTTTTTTCTTAATAATCGGTTTCCTAAAGTAATTTTGAGTTGTTATATGTAAATAAATCATATATAATTAAATGTAACCTTGAAGATATTGTTACAGGATATTCTGCCGTTATTAACGCCCTTAAAATGCTTCTCACGCTAGCTGAGCAGCAAGCAAGTTAAGAGAAACATATCGCAGTTATTTACAGATTATATAAAATTGAAGTAACAATTACAAACAGTTAACAAGAGATACGAGACGTATTAAAAACAATGCAACAGAGAAAAACGAAAAAAGTCTAAAAATAAGGACGGCAATCCAGTAAATCCAGTAAAAACTATTAAAAAACGCCATGAAAAAGTTAAGAATCGGAAGGAAAAGTATGCTATTGATAAAATATTTGACAAGAAGGCCGTTAAATTCTCTAGGCAGGAAATACAAATTATAAAAGAGTGTCTTGCTGTGTATCAAAGTTTCATATGAAAAAAAAACAGCCCACATGTAAGAAAAATGTTTTAAAAACCAAAATCAATCTTTTCGAACGTGAAAACATATCAAGAGTATGCAATTTATTCACTTATAGTACAAAAAGAACAACTAAGTTACTGTGTTACAACTCTGTTATTTTCGTGTCCCGAAGATTAAAGAACATATTTACGAAATTTAGGAAAA